>CEMM01321851.1:265364-355745 GCA_900068975.1 Hygrocybe conica | reverse complement strand
TTCGGCGAACTCCAGCGGAGTGTTGCAGAAAACGGCGAGGGGTTCGTTCGTCGTATGCGCGACTTTGAAGATTCTAGATCCGGTGTCTCTCTTTTCTCAGAGACTCACAGGCGAGGCCGAAAAGGCAGAACGGCTGACGTTCAGGCGTGGGAAACTCTCGGTCGCGCAAGCGAACCCGACGAGGACGAGGACGTCCAGATATATGCAGGGGAGATCCCTCCATCCGGATCTCGTCAAAAACGGGCTGCGTCCCTCGGTTTGATGGACCTCGACACGTACCTTAGCGACGTTCTATCGTCGCCTGGCGCGACTTGCGCTTCACTCCATTCAGATCTATCGGATGACGAACCATTCTGCGCTGACGCAGATTGCCAGATAAACGACGACCCTTTATCCCCTTCACCATGCATCTCCCCTTCTGCAGTCTCATTTACACCCGCTCTATCTCATACCTACTCAACATCCACGAATTCATCGCTCACGTCGCTTCCGCTCCCTCCGCCGTTCCACAGTATACCCAGTGCAGAACCCATGTCGATGTCGTCAACTAGATCGGGTTTTCCTTTGGCCATTCCGTCATCCCGCTCGGAAAAGGCTATTGCTGCCCTAACACTCGCGATGGCCAATGGTGCTGGCGGTCTCAACGATTACGAAGCACTCCGAGTCATCTATCACCCGACATCCGATTGCCACCATGTCGGGGAGCTCTGGCACTGAATCCACCTTGGCATCATCACTTGCATTTCCCAGGCGAACAAGACAAAACGTCTCGGAATTTTTTGCAAACTTGTTTTCGTACTGCACCATTTCGCATGGCATCCCCATTTTGCCGCTCTTCTGACATCAATAAACCAAACAAGATGTGTACTCCTAATCGTCATTCTCAAAAGTCAATATCACATTGTCTTGTACGCAGCACGCACTCATTCTCCACGTCCTTGCCTTGTACATCACACCGTATCGTATAATTTAACGTGAATGGACAGCAGCAGTGGTACATAAATTCCATGCTACAGATTAAACAAGTGACACATACATTCAACTGCATTCCCAACGTTGATCCGAGCAGTATCGACGCGATGATGGGTCGTCATCGGGTCACAAGGCGGAACCCAAAACTTTGAAGGCTAAGGCGCGAAGAATCTGCCAAAAAATTTCAATTCTCAAAATGACATGAAAGAGAATTTCATGCAGCGTACCTCCGCCTTCTGGTTTCCAGTAAGCTGGGCAAAAACGGTGGCAACACTGCGGCCTTTGGCATCTCTGATAGCGCCTAGCCGGTTCCCAGCCACCGCTCCAAGCATAAGCCCCGGGACATTCGCGATGATGAAGCCGAGGCCGCCGCCGCACACAGCCCCAACATATGACCACCAGGGGGCAACGCGTTCCACTTCTGGTCGCAGGAGCTGCCGGGAAGGGTACCAATAAACCGGAAGTAGTGGATAGGCAGCAAACGCCTGTCACGCACCTCGTCGAAAACATTTGCAAACTGGTCGTCTGCGTTCGGTCGTCCCGGCTGCTGCTCTGTTTGACTGGAGCTGGTAAAAATATTGGCGAATGCAGCAAAGAAGTTGGACGACGCCGAGGGCTCATTCGTCCTCTCCTTGTAGGTTCTTGAGGCGTATAGTGCGTCGTACTCCCTTCTCCGTACAGAGTCTGACAGGACATAATAAGCGTCCGCTACTGCCTATGGTGAACTGGTTAAGATGACCGCGTGGAAAGAGTAGCGGTGCATGCCTGGAACCGTTCTGTTGCAGCCTGTCGCTCCGATGGAGTCGCGTTGGAAAGCCGGTCAGGGTGTGTTCTGCGAAACAGCAACCACGCTAAGCGGTGCACGTGTACCATGGATACGGCAGACGTACCTGAGAGACTCCTTCCTGTAAGCCTGTCTGATTTCTTCTGTCGTTGCAGTCTTCTGGACGTTGAGTAGAGCGTAGTAATCAGGGAACGAGGACATGGTGGTGGTGTATGGATCTCGTGACGTCACGGCCCGGCGACAATTAGTGTGTAGTATTCACTGCGGCTAAGTTACAATAAATATCTGTCTACTCTTTCCCCGTCGCGGGACGTGGGGCTACAATATGAGGGCCAGTGGGAAGAGCAGGAAGACCACGAGGCTTGAGCAGTGCAGCAGGTCGCACACGACCAGGAATGGGTTCACCAGGGCTAGTCACGGACGACGCTGATCTCAGTAGCGTCATGTTTGACTGAGCACTAGACTGCCCTGTCCGTGGCTGAAGCAGCCCGCTTGAAGCAGTAGCGGGACTTGAGTAAATGGATGGCCCGGAGCTTGGCGTGTTGGGGGACGTGATGATCATCGGTCGAGGCCGCTTGACATTCGTCGTGGTGATGGTGGCCTGGCTCCCCTCGTCTACAGATGGCACGTCGCTAAGACGACTACTCTTCATGGCGCTCGTGAGTCCCGTGTGTATACCGTCGGAGGGACCAGAGAAATCTATACACAACAGAAACACTCAGTACGAGGTTCGCGGTACTTCAGGTGTCCCATACTCACCCCCGATAAACGATGTCACGTCGTACTGTGTCCCCATGGAGTCGAATTTATGAAAATGTCCTGTCTCGCCGGTGCCGCCCACGGTTTGAGGAAGTTTACCGTTGATGTCTTCATCCACCGGAGGAATAACAATGGGTGGGGGCGCCGGAGTAACGCCCGGTCTCTCCGCTCGTTGCCAGTGTGCCTTTTGGCGTTGCGACCGCCGAGGAGCGGGTCTCATGGTCGCTGACGATCGTTTCGAAATCGCTGGAGGCACCGGGAAGTTGCTCAACGACAGCTCGCTTGCCATCGAAGTCGAGTCAGCCCTGGTGATGGACGGGAATGTGGTTGTTGGCAATTTCGCTGCGGTCGATTCAGGTGAAAATAGACGTAATGCCTCTATACTTTTGTCCAATTCCCGTTGTTTGCGCAGGAGATCATCGATCGACGTCACACTGCTGAAACGGGGCGTTGACTCTAGAGACATCTGCCCAGCGCGGCTGGGACCATTGAGACCGTAAACAGGGGACTCGATCGATTCCGATTGGGTTGTCGCTGGTTCGCCGGAATACCTATTTCTTCCGTAGAACGAAAACATTGAAAACGAGGTGCCAGGAATAGATGTTTCTGGTTCCGGTACAACCACGACGCCATCATCTGCCTTTTCTCTTGACGGTATTGTCGCGGTAATGGATGGGATCGGAGGTTCAGGTGGGGGATCGGTGACGGTCGTGGCTAGCTTCCAGTTTCGGATATCCATCAAGTCTTCAACTCGAGGACCTAGATCGAGCGTCCGAATGTTCAATGGACGCATACGACTCAAGTCTGCGCTGTTCTGGTCCCGAATCTTTGTTTCTCTGCTCTGTCGTTTGGAACCCGAGCGGAACACCGATGGTAAACGTTGGGAAACCATGGATAGATAAGAAAGACGGCTGCTTTCGGATGGAGGGTAAGGATTGCGGCCAATGAGCATCACAGCGCCAGGTACACCTTGGGCGGAAGGACTTGGATCCATAGCAGCGCCTGGAGGCCGATTGTTCGGACGTCGGAAGGTGGCATTCGTCTTGCGCTGTGTGGGAAGGATCGTGGCAGGAGGGTAGAATGTGCAAGTGAGATTGTATACAATCAAAATGTATAGTTCGATAGCTTGCAGAAATCGCCCTGGGGTGGTCTCTGAGAATATAACTGAAGAACCCTGAGCTGGCAGGCAGCGAGCGGGAGGTTACTTGCACTCACAAACGAGGATATTAGTGACCGAGAGACTAGCACTAATCCCCAACGCAAACAAAGGCGCCAAGTAGTACAGGACTGTGAATTTCATTGGATCGGGGGAGACCAAGATATTGAGAGCTATCTTGAGCATGAATAGGGCCGCAACGACGGTTTCTATGGCCGAACCCACGAAGTATAAGGACCTCTGAAACCGGCTCACGTTACGCCAGAGAATTTCAAGCACGATGATCGCTATGGTCAGAGTGAGCAACAACCATTTTAGCACAAAGCCAATAATGCCCCAGCGCCTCCAGCTTGCACTGTGTCGCGAATCTCGCAGCATGAGAGAGTCGCCTTTCTTCATATCAAAGTTTGATGGTTGTCGACCACGATTGGGAGGTTGGGCAACAAACGCCCAAAAGAACAGGAATCTGAAACCGATCGACAACGCAAACAAGGTTCCGCGGGTGAGGAAAAAAGTGTTAAAGGTGTTGTCAAAGCGAGATTTGTTGCTGGAGTTGCTGAGAGCAAGGATCGGGATGAGATCCACGACAGAGCCTATAAAAGCAAGGAGCGCAGATGCGTAAAGGTAAACAGAGAGGCTGCAAGCAGTCGTGATGAATGGGATGCAAGGAAATGAGAACTTGAGTTACATACAGGGTGACGCATTTCATGAAAAAGAGAAAGGTGATCACACCGAACGCTAAAAGGCCAGCTGAGAAAAATGGAATATCCGCCAGTAGTAGCTCGACCTATGTGGGACAACGTGAGAGGGCCGGGGTCATCAAGTGCATGGGCATAGACACGCACACCAAGATTGTTACTACTGCTTTGCAAGAACATCGGTCGGAACCCGTCAGTGAGAGCAAGCGACCGCGAGACATGGTGCATGATCGAGCAAAGATTGGACGAAGATGTAGGGGGGCTTATTAACGTCCAGCAGTTGTAAGGCCGTCCCTGTGGTCGCTACCACAACGTGGACCGCCGCAAACTGGCAGTACAGTACAACAAGCTGTGATCGGGGTAGTGACCTGGCGTGTCAAAAACGCAATAACTTGAAATCGGTCAGAGGAAAGTTCAATTTGAGGACCAGCAGCCGGAACGACTGAGCGCTTGTAAGGTAAGTATACAGTAGAACCGAAAGGAAAGAGAGGGGGGGAAAAAAGAGGGTGTGATAGCAATGACCTGCAACTACCAAGTTGCGTGGCAACTGACCTCAGACACGAAATCAAAAATCACGGAATTGATCACGACTTGTTAGTAAATGGAGATCATCATTGGTGAATGACAAAAATACACTATCAAGTGGTACGGTGAGAACTAGTCGTCATCGTCATCATCTCCAGTCCCACTAGGATGCAAGTCTGAGCAAGTTACGCAAAGAGACGGGGATTCGGATACGTACGCGATGTTGTAGAACTTCAGCTGGTAGACATCTTTTGATGTTGCGACCACACTGCACATACTTGTTCAACGGTGATGCTCACACGGCCGAGCATCACAGTCGAGCTGACTCACCGTATCCAATCTCGTAACGAGTTTTTCTTGAGGAATTTTTTGGTGAGGTATTTGAGGTAACGCTTCGATAGTGGTATATTTGACGTGACGGTAATTTTATTGTTACCTGCACAACGTCGATCACGAGTTTGCACGGCTGGGTGCATAGTGGAGTACACACCATCTCTGGTCAGCTTAACACTGTCACCGAGTTGACCAGCCTTGCCATCGACCTTTATACGGTCATGCAGAAATTTTTCGAAGTCGGCGCCGTCGAATACGCCATCGTGAGCAGGCTTGGAATAGTCGACAATAAATTTGTGCTTGATGACAGAACCTTTTCCGGTGGTAGCCTTGGGCTGGAAGTGGAGAGAGAAACGAGCAGTTTCACGGTGTGAGCCTACTGAGAAGCCAACTCAGCAAAGCAGTACCGGACACTGACCATCTTGACGGTTTGAGGGTTGATCGTGATGGTGTTTGAGAAGAAAGTGATCACGGCTACTGTACAGTTTATCGGAAATTACCGGTTACTTTCCCACGTAAAGTGGTCCGTGCGTTGAATAATACCGACCATGGTACCTCCTTTGACGCGAGAACAAGTCGCGTCTGCTCAGCATGAAGGTGACTTTGCAATCAAACCTGAGAAAATTCAACCCAAACTAGACACTTCACAATGGCCCCTCCTCCTCAAAAACTACGACAAGCTCATTGTCCGATCAAGTCACTTCACGCCTATCCCTACAGGTTGCAGTCCGTTAAAGCGCGACATAACTTCGTACATCAAGTACGTCGCCGTTCCGCTTTTCATACGTGTCACCTTATTTACTCGCACCGTCTGATCTTAGGTCGGGTGTTATCAATTTGGACAAACCCTCCAACCCGTCTTCGCATGAGGTTGTTGCTTGGCTACGGCGAATTCTTCGCGTTGAAAAGACTGGGCATAGTGGAACATTGGATCCAAAAGTCACCGGTTGTTTAATAGTTTGCATCGATCGCGCGACACGTCTGGTAAAGTCCCAGCAAAGTGCAGGTGAGATTGTGATCAGATGTAATCATGTACCTTAGTGTCGCTACCGGCTGACCATGACTTTATTTTTCCATTGTTCTGTAGGAAAAGAATACGTCTGCGTTCTTCGCTTGCACTCAAGCCTGCCCAACCCAGCAGCGCTTCCTCGTGCACTACAAACACTTACTGGTGCCCTCTTTCAACGGCCTCCTCTGATATCCGCTGTCAAACGGCAGCTCCGCGTCCGTACCATCCATGAATCAAAATTACTCGAGTTCGACGAGAAGCGCAATCTCGCAGTGTTTTGGGTGTCGTGTGAAGCTGGGACTTACATCCGGACATTATGCGTTCATTTGGGCCTGCTTCTAGGAGTCGGTGGTCATATGCAGGAGTTGCGGCGAGTACGAAGCGGCGCACTGTCAGAGAACGATGACATCGTGACTATGCACGACGTTATGGACGCACAGTGGTTGTATGATAATACGCGCGACGGTAGGAGTCTCCTCGTCTGGTCTTTCTTGGAATGGATCCTCATGAATGTTCGCCTCTAGAATCATATCTCCGTCGCGTCATTCGACCCCTGGAGTCTCTTTTGGTGGGCTACAAGCGCATAGTAGTAAAAGACAGCGCCGTAAATGCCGTCTGCTATGGTGCAAAGCTCATGATACCCGGCTTACTTAGATACGAGGCTGACATATCGCTCCACGAAGAGGTTGTACTCATGACCACTAAAGGTGAACCGTCCGTCCGATCATCTCATGTTCATTCGTTCACTCGCTTTCACATAGGCGAAGCGATAGCACTGGCCATTGCACAGATGACCACCGTAGAATTGGCCACATGCGATCACGGTGTGGTTGCCAAAGTCAAACGGTGCATTATGGAGCGAGATACTTATCCTCGACGGTGGGGTCTCGGACCAGTAGCTTTGCAGAAGAAAAAAATGGTCAAGGAGGGTGAGCTTGGCAAGTTTGGCGAGACGATCAAAGGCGTAACTCCTAAAACGTGGACCGCCGATTATGTTGACTATAAAGCCGAAGTACGATTTATTGTCTACATGTTCAGCGTTATTGCGCTAATGATGTGATTGTAACAGCAACCTTTCGCCGGGCCTTCGACATTGACAGGAGCCGTTTCCGCACCCTCAATCGTGGAACTTGACCCCAATGCCTCCGTCGCATTAACTGATGACAAAAAAAATGTGGAAAAGGAGCTGAAGAAGAAAAGGCGCAAGTCTGAAGCCTCTGAAGGTGGTCTCGGGGGATTGCCGGATGCGGAGGATGCGGAACGGGCAGAACGCAGACGGCGGAAGCAAGAGAAACGGGCCGCTAAGGAAGCCGAGGAAGCCCTGAAAAGCACCGGTGATGCCATCAAGGACGAGGGAGGACGGCGTGAAAAGAAGAAGGTGAAGAAGGAAAAGGAGGCTTGACGCGTACGAAAAGACTTTGCCATGAACGCCATATCCCATACGTCCATGTGTATCTGGTATATTTTCGAACGTCATTATTGGCTGGTCGTCGAAGAGTGATAAGAGCTAGATCAACATCGATCCGAGATATAAAGGCGACGTATTGTCATCTAGACAAACTTAAGGTCCGTGTTTCGTGAAGAGTCCCAAAAAATTAAGGAAAATTGTCAAGGCGAATGAGCGCAACGCCAATTACAACAAGATGGCCAGAAGGGCACCAAATGCAAGAGTGAAACCTGCTCCTACAGTGAGGGTTGTCGCGCCGCTTGATGCAGTCGGCGAGGGCAAAGGGCTGGCGCTTGCCGAACCATTAAGGCTCATTGCGAGGGCTTGGAAGGCAGAGTAGTTCCGTGGAGAGTTCTCCACTGGGTTGACGGCGAAGACCATACCAGACGCGCAGTGGTTGCCTTGACGGCACTAGGAGACAGACGAGACAACTGAGCTCGAAAAATAGAAAAGGGTAATTGTAACGTACGTAAGCCCAGATCGGGGCAGTGTCATTGATGAGCAAGTCCCATGTAGGGAAGGACGTAGCGTCAGCCGCGACGGGTTGGCTGAAGAGCAACACAGGTCGAATGATGGAAGAATAAAATCACTGAGATTGCTTACAATCCCGAATCAAATCCGGTAACATTGTCGGAAGTCAACCGAACGCAAGGAGCACCAAAGGATGATTGTGTGACGGTATGGTTCTTGACATGGCTGGAATAAGTGATAAGGCGCTTAGATGATGGATTTACGAATGTGTGAATGACGAACAATTCAAAGCGGACGATGTCCCGAGGTTTGGCGGGGACATGAGGAGGGTCAAACGCGAGCTTGCCTGGTCCACCCACGACAACTTTGATAATGTTGCCGGTAAGAGAACTCGGAGTAGGATCGGGGGAACCAGGGTAAGAAGTGTACGTTGTAGTCCACGTTGACGATGCCAGCGTGATGGTAGCCGTTACTTGACTACCAGAGGGAGCAGCGGTAGGAGCATAGGCATAGGTTGAGGTTGGAGTGGTACCAGCGAGGCTCGCACCGATAGCAAGAGCGGCGTTCTTGAAATTCGTAAAGGAGTTTGGAGCGCCATCTTGACCACAGTTGATCGCAAAGACCATGCCCTTGCCGCAGTGACTGTTTGGGGTGTTGCCGGCTTGTCTGCAATGAACCCAGATGGCATCCCTCTGGTGAAGTAAGTCAATATATTGAGTTGCGCGACAAAGGTTAGCTTTACGTACGTTCTCCACGGGAACAGTGAACGTTGGGTTAGCAGTCGCGTTTGGCGCAACAGGCATACTGGAAAGGGTTGGTAACGTGAGGTCTCAAACTGGTATTTTAATTCCTGGAATTAAAAGGAACATACAATCCTGAGTCGAACCCCCCGGTCCTAAGCGAACATGGGTTCGCAAATGAAGACTGGGACACAGTGTGATTTTTGGGAAAGAAATGGAAAACAACTTGGTCGCCAGGATCGGCCGCCTAGTGATTCGAGATCAAAGAGGAGGAAGAGAGGTGATCGGGATAAGAAGACGTACAATGGCTTCAGGATTGAAGAGGAGGTCTGCGCCACCAACTTGTACATCCCATACCCTTGCGGTTACCAGGGGTAGGAGGCAAATGGAGACGATGGAGAAAATCATGGAAGTTGTGATAGATAGATCAACGTCGGGTTGTCGAAAAGATAGAATGTAGAAGCGAAGTGAGAATGGCGTCTACGCCGAGTGAGCGGGATGGGAGAGAAAGAAAGGAAAGAGCCTGGTCCGGACATCTTCATGGGGTTTCCAGGTTTTGTAGTGTAACCCAGGCTACCGGGTTATGTAAGCCGAGGTTGTGTCCGAGATAGCCGTACGGGAGGCGAGGATACCCGTACTATGAATACACTTTTACTGCGCCGTTCATTCCGTAGATGGGACACCGCTCAGTCTTTCACATAACCGCGTGGAAGCAGTCTCTCATCTTTGAATATCGAAACGTGGCTGTGGTCTCACCCGCGTAGTCCGTCTGGTGAGTGGGTCTGTGCCCCCTTCTTGACCCGTATGATGATATGAGTTCATCTGTAAGACAGTAACCATCGTATAGCCACTCAAATGTACAAATTTGATGGAGTAGCTCTCCATCACATTCGGCTTCGCGTCGCTTACCTTCTGAACTCGAGTCGTTGCCATCATGCGTTGACACCGCCCAGTCCAACTGTTTTGCATCAGATTTATTACATCAACCGGGAAACCATACATAAACCACCCATCGTTTTTTCATCCTTTGGTTGATCTCACCCCCTCTACCAGTTTATTCTCAAAGGTCTTCGCACCTTCGAATTACCTTCCCTACTCACCGGCTGGCCTCTGGTGTTTTTTCTTTCGATCTATACAAGTTGGTGACCATGTCTTCCCGTAAAGCTGCCAAGCCTCTCCCCAAGTTCGAAATCGGTCAGTGTCTGTGCCCATGCCAACTGACACCTGACACCGTCACCCTTGTCGCCGCTCACCTCCTTCCGTTCTTCAGGCGAAGATTATCAGCTTCTGCATGCCATTGGAGAGGGGGCCTATGGAACGGTCGCCGCCGCACTTCATAAGCCTACTGGTCGCCAGGTTGCCATCAAGAAGATCCTTCCTTTTGACCACACTCTCTTTTGCTTGCGTACGTTGCGGGAACTGAAGCTTCTCAAGTTCTTCTCGGAGACATGTCTGAATGAGAACGTGCGCATGCGTGTACCTTGCATTTTTTTAGTATGTTCTCACACCTGTTAATCACACAGATCATCTCCATTTTGGACATCATCAAACCACCCTCACTCGACTCGTTCAAGGAAATCTACTGTGCGTTCAATAGATGGTTTGATTCCTTCAATATCTCAATATTATCATCCCTAGTTATCCAAGAACTGATGCAGACAGACCTTCATCGCGTTATTCGCACACAGCATCTGACCGATGACCATTGTCAAGTGAGCTCACGCAATGTCCCTTCTTCTGTGTTCACAGCCTTATTTGTCATATCGCTCAGTACTTTGTGTATCAAACGCTTCGCGCCCTCAAATCGATTCACAGCGCTGACATTGTCCACCGCGACTTAAAGCCCGCCAACCTATTGCTCAACGCCAACTGCGATCTCAAAGTATGTGATTTCGGCTTAGCACGGAGCGTAAAGACGAGCGTGTCTGGAGGAAAGGAGGTGGGGTTGATGACGGAATACGTGGCGACACGGTGGTATCGTGCCCCGGAGATCATGCTTTCTTTCAAGATGTACACAAAGGTCGGTTTCAACCTGCCCCGAGGAAATCTCCCCGCTCACATGTTACCGTCAACAAGGCAATCGATATCTGGGCAGTCGGCTGTATTCTGGCCGAATTGCTCACTGGAAGGCCGTTGTTCCCTGGCAGAGATTATAGCCACCAGCTCGACTTGATCCTCGACGTCATTGGCACGCCGAGTCTTGACGAATTTTACGCTATAACATCTCGCCGTTCGCGCGACTACATTCGCGCTCTCCCCATCCGCAAACGGAGGCCATTTGCTACCCTTTTCCCTCATGCATCCAAGGAGGCCATTGATTTCTTGTCGAGGACCCTGGTGTGTAATGAATCTCTTCCGTTTTAGTTCGATGACTAATGTCGACATATTTAGACCTTTGATCCCAAGAAACGCATGGCGGTCGATGAAGCTTTGGAGCATCCCTACCTTTCAGCATATGTTCGTTTTCCAATCGCTCTGCCATTGTTTTATTTCTGACGATCATCTCGTGTTTGACAGCATGACCCGGAGGATGAGCCCATCGTTGCTCCGCTGAGTCCAACTTACTTTGAATTTGATCGTGAGTCCGCCTTCGCCACCATCGAATCCACAACCTGATTTCAGTGTCCAGTGCACAAGGACGATTTGACGAAGGATCAACTGAAAGGTGTGTTCTTTGCAGTACGGGTTTGGTTCCTCACTAATGGCTTGTCTCCAAGAACTCTTGTACGAGGAAGTCCTCTCATTTGTTCCCGCGATCTAGTCATTTCGGATACTACACCTTTACCATTTCCATTTATTTATGCAATCCTGTACACGCACGTACACAATGTCCTTCATTTTGCTATGAACAATACATTCGGAGGGGAAAAACTTGTCGCAAAGAACTATGAGGATTTCACGAGGGATATATGGGCTATCGAAAAACAATTCAATATACAGGTCCATATCCATCACCAGATGCATCATGTATCAATCAATCATTTGCCACAGCTGTCCAATCTGTCCGTCGTTGGCCTGGGGAAAAGCAGGGCCTAATATCTCCCACCAGCCCAAAAGCCACTACTCACACCCTCAACACCGAAATCACCAAATCGCGTATCATCCTCAAGCTCCGTCCCATACATGGTTCGCTTGATCGGGGGGAGATTCTGCTCACGCTCATCATTCTCGAGGCGAACGGACGTCAATCCGAGACCTGCGGCGATATCATTGCTTGTGAGAGGTCGGTCTGGTGGTCGGATCAATGCAGCCGGGTCAATAAAACCACCTCCGGGTTCCCTGATACCCGATCTAGTCCTTGGTGGAACAACGAAGGGGTTCTGAAAGATACTGCTGTCCTGACGACCGCCTGGAGCGCGTTGGTCTGTGCTGGGTCCCGATGGGGAAGGCGATTGCGGCGGTTCGGGGATCGGGAAGTTGGGCAGATTCATAGGGAACGTTGACTGCGTGGCTGTGGCGTGTTGAAGGAACGGGAAGGTAAATGGATTCTGGTTCTCAGTAGCGTGCGCAGTGGTTGTAGTCAGTCGAGATGCTGGGGGGGAACTGGGAGCGAAGGATTCTGGGAGGAGATTAGTCGGTGGCGGTGGATCGATGTATTCTCCAGGGGGTTCTTCCGGCCCACTGAACACGGTGAAACTGGGAACACGGGATTTGCTTATCGGACCTTCTCCTTCATCGTGGGCGGATTGACACCGGCTATCTTGCGACTGAGCTGCGCGAGGTGAACCTGAGTTACCATCGCCGTCACCGATATCCTCATACCCGTGTGATAACCGGGCTTTCTTCTTCGATGGCCGTGACACTCTCGTTGCAAGCTCTGCCTCTGTATAGTCAACTTCTTGTTCTTCATCAAACACACCTGTCACGTTGCTCGTCGTGGAGTCACGGTGTCGCTTGCCCAACATCGACGGAGCGAAGCCAGGGTGAGGCAGAGCGGATTTGCTTGTCGAGGCAACAGGTACATGTTCGCCTTCAATTTGTGAGCTTGGATGGAGGACAGGCGACTTTGACGACGATGGGATGCCAAACGGCAACGTACTTGAAGAATTATCAGCTCCAGCTGCAGTGCCGAGACATCAGACCCACCTTGCACCTGATGTCCTCTTGGATGAACTCTGAAACGCACTACCAAGCGGGTTGGGCAATAATGGTGCCCGAATTTGAGCTGAGGTCGTTATGAGGTCACGTAATTGTTTCACGTCCGCAGACAACGTGTTGAACTGAGTTCGGATTTCGTCGATAGCGATCGAGAGTGTCTTGACAGTGTTATGTAGATTGGTATTATCAGTGACGGTTGCGTTGAAGCGCGCGTTGTCAATAGACAATGATGGAAGTTGTCCGAGTTCCGACTTGAGGGACTCTAGTTGATCTTGTATCGGCTTGAGCTACAGGGACATGCCAGTGAGTCACGTGGATTACATGGTTTGTAAAGGAAGTACCAACCGCTTCCGCAACGTGTCTCTCGACGACGTCCATTGATGGAAGGGTATTTGAATCGGGAACGGGCAACCGTTGCGCTGTCTCGACGTGGGTTGGTTCACACGGCGGTACGGATGGGTCCGGCTCTGGCGGATGGTTGGCTGGCCAAAGAAGGTCATCGTCAGTGGTACTCTTTAAAGTAGAACAGAAGGGTATGATTACGTCTCTGTGACGAGATATCGGTGATTTCGGGTTCTGGCTCTGCACAAGATACACCTCAGCCAAGGACATGGAGTACAGGTCATCGTGACCTACCTTCCTGGATAGTGGCTTCCGTTGGCTTCATACCTCTACTCTTTCCCCGTTTCTGGTTTGAGAGGCTCGGCGGTTTGGTGACTGCTCGGGCTCCACTACCGCCAGCGATAATGGGCCTTCCAACACCCAGTCTCTTTTGCGACTCCTTAGCTTTTCGGCTACGATACGGCACTGTTCCGGGTGGGGGCTGCGGCTGAGGTTCGGGTTGTTCGGATTCGAACACGAGTTCGCCATCGGTGTCCTGCTCATCATCGGTTTCGTGAACGATGACTGAGCCACCGGATCTTCCTCTTGGCCTCGAGCCGATGCGACTTGATACTCTCCTGGAAACAGATCGTTGAGGTGGAGGAGGCGGAGGCCTAATAGAGCATCATTCGAAAGGGGAGGTAAGCGATAAAGCTGTTAGGGAAGACATTAGAGGCTCACTTGACTTCATTCAAAAGGAGGTCGATCAAGGCTTCGGTCTTGAGATTGGCCTTGACGCCAAAATCCTGCGAGTGGATTAATGGCGAAAGTCGGCATTGAACAACGTGTTGACGCACCTTGCATAGTTTCTGCAGATCGGCACGTTTCATTGCCTCGAGATCTTCACGAGTCGGTATTGGTGCCATCGCACCAGACGACGACTCGTTAGGTGATTGCTGTCTTTGAAGGCTTCAGTTGAGCCGAGAAGCGTGTCTTTGGGACAAAAAAGACGAACACGCTAGGACACGTGACCTATATCTCACACGTGACTACCCACGGTACAGTATTCAAGTTATCATCGATGTTTATAATCCCGTTATTTTCTTGTATCATCTGAGGCAGTATTACTTTAACCAGTCCGTCTTCTGGAGTGTGGAGGAAGGAACTCTGGCCTACCGGAATTGAAAAGATCCCGGCCCGTGCCGGCCCGTCCCTCATATCCTCCGAGTCGGCGGCCTGATCTTGGCTACTGGTATACTGTTCCCTTTATCGGCCCCTCTCAACGTTCCCTTAGGCGCCGACCATGACCTGGTCCCTGCAGCAAGTCGCTGAACACAACCACTCTCGGTCGGTGCTGGCCATTTATTGCGTAAGGTCACCTGATCATAGCCGATGACAGCTCCTGCTGGGTCATTATTAACCGGAAAGTCTACGATGTCACCGATTTTTTGGGGGTATGCGACCTGTTGCCTTTCTCAATTTGGCTTATGTTTTTTTCGCTCCGTAGGACCATCCTGGCGGCCCCAGCGTCATTCTCAAATTCGCAGGGCGCGACGCTACTCTCGCGTATGAATCCATACATCCACCGGATACACTCGATCGGGTTCTGCCTCTCGAAATGCATCTCGGTTCTATCGACGCTAATGATATTGCAACTCTCGAAGAACAAGGCAAGAATAGGTCCAAGACAGCACACGAACTGAGAAGAGAGCAATCACACAACAAAAAACCACCTTTGTCTCGCATACTTAACCTCAAAGAAATGGAGGTGCATATCTCCGCGTGTCCAATGGCGATATTAACTCATCTGATCCTCAGAGTGTCGCCAGGAATGTGATGCCATACAAAGCGTGGGCATACTATTCCTCAGCTTCGGACGACGAGATCTGTGAGTAACCCCATCGGAGACCGCCGTCATGGAATATCATTGTTTGCAGCAAAATCAGAGAATGCCCGCGCGTTCACGCGATTCTTCTTCCAACCCCGCGTCATGCGATCGGTTTCTTGTTGTGATCCCTCCACAACTATTCTTGGTTACAAGTCCTCAATACCTGTATTCGTGAGCGCAGCCGCCCTCGCGACACTCGGACACCCTCTTGGTTCGTTCCACTCTGTACGCTCGGTCCCTTCGCCGACCTGCCGCTGTTCCTAGGTGAAGAGAACATTACCCGAGGACTTGCGGAGACGTCGATAATCCAGACTGTTTCATCCAACTCCTCGCTCTCCTTTGCTTCGATCACCGCGGCGGCTTCGCCGTCACAGACACTCTTCTTTCAACTCTACAAACATGCGAACAATGACCTGGCCGCCAAACGTGTCATGGAGGTTGAGGCCTTGGGCTACAAAGCGATCTGGTTAACGGTGGATGCTCTCGTTCCGGGAAATAGGGAAGACGATATCAGAGTGCCCTGGGTGCTCGATGAAAATAGTCAGGGCGGCGAAAACACCGATGCAGTAGACTTTGGCGGTACCGCCGGGGGCCTCGTCAAGAATGATGATCGGAACATGACATGGCAGAAGGCGGGTTTATATTGTTTCATATCAGATTGATAGAGGCTGAAATTATGACAGACTATACCATGGCTGCGCAGCGTCACGAAATTGCCCATTGTTGTCAAAGGCATTCAATGCGTTGCGGTTCGTCGCAGAAATACGCTTAGAACCTGTACTCATGAATATGAAGGACGCCGTATTGGCTGCCGAAGCTGGCGTTGACGGCATTCTATTGTCCAATCACGGGGGTAATTGCTTAGCCTACTGCGTTGGTACGGATACTCATCAGTTTCAGGGCGTCAACTGGATTAGTATGTTCCAAGTCATCCTCCGGTTGCAGGATCCGGAGTCAACGTTTTGTATAGTTCCTTGCCCCCTGTCGAGGTCTTGCATAGACTGCGTCAGCAGCGATCAGACATCTTTGACAAGCTGGAAGGTACGTTAAAGTAGGCCCCATTAATCACAAGCTGATTGGGCACTGGAAGTCTACATTGATGGTGGGATCACGCGGGGGACAGGTCTGCTTTCCTAAGGCCCTTGCACAGCATTCTTCCATCTGAAGACGGCAATTCAGACGTATTAAAAGCACTGTGTCTTGGTGCGCGAGCAGTAGGACTCGGCCGGGCGTTCCTCTATGCGCAGAGCGTGCGTCACGTCTTATTATGTTGTAACACCTCCCCGATACCCGACTCCAGGCATACGGTGCGGCAGGAATTACTCACATCGTACGTATCCTTGAACGGGAGATCGTTACGGGAATGCGACTGCTCGGGGCGAGCACTGTAAAGGATCTGACGCCCGACATGGTGGGTCGATTCTTCTGTCTGATCAGCTTCTGAACATGGTGCTTTGCAGGTGCAGCGTGTCGACTGGCAACCCTTGGTTGCAAAGCTGTGATTGATGGCGAGAGAGCATATAGCGTAAAGTTCGACGTAATTCGTATTCCTATTGGCATCATAATGTATTTTCCTTCCTGGTGGTCGATCTGGAGATCACTTCCTTAACTCTTCTATCAATTGTTCGAGGTCTTCAATGTCGATGTTGCCTGTGACACCTGTGCCTGGTTTCCACAACTTGCGCTCTTTGAAGGCCCATTTCCATTTCTGCATATGAACTGAGCTGATACCGAGGTGAAAGTTGGATAGGCAAACCCACCAAAAATTTCACGAGCTCCTTATCAGTGGGCATAACGTCTTTCCAGGCATCTGGCTCGGACCCGGAGGTGCAGAAAATGCGGTATGAATCCAGGGCGTAGGCACCAGTTCCGGGAAAATGTGATACAGGTGTTGGTGGATAGCGCTGTCGTTTAGTCGGGGATTGCGGTGTACTCGGGCCGTCTTGACGAAGTATGGTTGGTGAATCATGATCCCCTACAGGGGTGATTGTGTGAGCGCTGGATTTGTAGAGGCAGTCCAGAGCTGGAGGAGCTTCTAGGTATGTTTTCGAAAGACGTATGAGACGCTTAGCCCGTACGGATTGAAGACCAAGCGGTCGAATTAGAGTCGTGAGATCGGTCTCGTTCGCTGCATGGATCGGCCAAAAAATTCATCGGCTGGGCTATGAGAGGTAAGCGTGAAATCTACCTGTAGCAAACGCGCAAGGTGTGGGATAACGCGCCATGATGTCCCAAAATACAGGTATGGCTGCCTTTCCCGACGTCTTATTTAACAGGGTGACTGCAACGAGAACTTTCCACGGATCATCCGCAACGGATTCTACATGAGGCGGCGTAATAAACGTTGTCAATATAATGTGAACATTTTGAGAGACCTTGGATCAACGATGGTTTGAGCAGCAAAAGTTGGTGATAGAGCCGAGCGAAGGCGCGAAAGTAGAAGCAAAAGAGAGGATCACGGAAGAGACATCGAGATTGATCCTCCTCCTCCTTTATAATACGTCTATGAGTTCCAAGAGCAGATCTAGACGGACTAGAGCTCCGTTTGCGTTTAAAAAAATGAGAGGTTCTCATAGCAAGGCGCGATCACGTGGTGTTGCTGTAGGTTGAACTTCGTTGTTGGGTTTCTTTTCTGTTCTTTGTCGAATAATATTCACGGATTTATAGAATGGGTTTCTGTCGTAGGTGTGGCGAAATCGTGGTCGGACCTCGTTGCAAGTGTGGTGGTACCGCAGTTGGTGTGTATCTTCAACTTGTTTCGTATTCTCTGACTCATTTCGTGTTCAGCTCCTGTTGTACCGTGGACCCAGCTCAACCAACGTAATCAGAACCAGGACAGGTGGTCTAAGACCTATGTCGCCAGAGACAAATCACCAACCCGGACTCCGTCGATAAACAATGTCACTCCCGTGGTTGCACACGCTACTGGTTCGAAAGCCGGATCTCCAACTAAACGCTTTCCGCGTCCGATACCCACCGTCGGCAGTAGTGTTGTCCCAATCAGCTCTAGGGTTACAGCACATATCGCGACAAGCACAGCTCACTCCTCCCGTCCACCTTCTCCACTCAAGCAGTCCATAACAGCACTACCCGAACCCACCCCGGAGTCGGATATCCTTCCTTCACCACATGCGTCTACTCTTGCAAAGGTCTATGGCTCAGTCCTTCAGCCAAAGGAGACTCTGACGATGCACTCCTGCGCGATCTGTAACGCTCCCTTCTTGCCCGATTCAACCATATACCCCGATCCAAGCGAACCGACCGGTACTCGGTTCCTGTGTCGGCCATGCTTTGCTGCAAACGGTGGCTCAAAGGGGACCTGTGCTGCATGCGGTCGCCCTGTATTGGCCCTCAAGTCGGAAGGAACGTTTGTGACCGCCGCAGACAAGTTTTGGCATAAGAAGTGCTTCGTTTGTGACGGTTGCAACAAATTAATTGGGGATACACCAATGGTGGACCTCCTTGGGAAGCCTTCCTGTGTCGAGTGTTTCGACAACTGTCTGAAGAGAGATGCGACCACTCCAAAGAAGAAATGGGGCAGCCCCAATGGCGACAAAGCCTCAAATCTAGGCGGTCTGAAATCAGGTAAATCCAGAGAAGGCAGTCCAGCTATAGAGGAGCTTGAGCAGCGTTTGGGCATCACGAAGAGTCGCGAAAACAGTCCCATTTTAGAAGGGCTGTCAAATACGTTCCGCATGGTGGGCAGGAATACGGTACACGATGATAGAAACAATCTGGGGTCACCGCTTTCCTCAAGTCTAGTTTGCAGGGCTGATCCGCTTCTTGCTGGCGGTCTGAAACAAAGTCCTCTCCCAGGGTTTCATTCGCCCTCCAGTCGAGAAGATGGCGATAGTCAGACTCGCATCACCCCTCTTAGGTATCCGTCGCCAACCTCAGCCCCGAAGCCCACCCCTGAATCCGTTGAGTCAATGAAGAACCGCTTTCTTAAGAGTGGCTCGTCATCGCCTGCTCCTTCGCCCTCCAGGTCCCTTGCAAATTCGTCAGGTTCGCCTCGCCCTCTTACATCAAAAATTCCAGTGGCGACGTCCACCTCTCGGCAATCACCCTCACTGCGACGGCCTACGGCACCGTCAGATGCAGACAAGAAATTGGTCAACGTTCGGCGACAGGATGATTCACCAATACCCGACCTCATGTCTGATAACTCAGATACGACGACACAATCATCTGGTCCTGACTCTCCTCCAAGAAATGAGGATGACGTCGACGTATTTGAGGACCAAGGCACAATCAGGGGTCGCGGCCGTAGCAAAAGTACCGCGCTGCCTTGGGGTGGCCACCGGAAAGGAGACTACCTCAGCAATACAGATCTGACTTTACCTGTACCTGGCCTTGTTGCGGGACAAACGTACAACACCCCGAAGCTCGCTCCGTCCCTCACGACAGGAAACTTGCCCCACGTTGATATTCCGA
This sequence comes from Hygrocybe conica, assembly GCA_900068975.1. Classification (NCBI taxonomy): domain Eukaryota; kingdom Fungi; phylum Basidiomycota; class Agaricomycetes; order Agaricales; family Hygrophoraceae; genus Hygrocybe; species Hygrocybe conica. The sequence continues at coordinate 336,110 of CEMM01321851.1, read as the reverse complement.
CAGTCCCACCTTCCGCCACCTGCGCGAGGTGTAACGGTCCGCTTTTCAGCTTGCATTCAAATGCTATCGGCGGACGCTTTGTCACCGTCCCGGGTGATTCTCGATCGGGTGTGAAGGAACCCAAGATGTATCATCCAGATTGCTTCAGGTGCATCGTGTGCGATGGTACTTTCAAGGAAACTGAGAATGGCAAAGCTGTATTTGTAAGAGGAGAGCAAGGTGCTTCCCATGTCGAGGTGTGTGGCCCAATTTCTTCAGGAGACCATCGGCCTAAGCCTTGTGCGTAGTGTGCGAAACCGAAGACGATTATTATCAAATCAAAGCCAAGTCCCGAGGCAAAGCCCACGCCCCCCTCGCATCCACAAGCTTCACTGGCCCAAACGCACTCCACATCCAGTAGATTTGAGCAACCACCTATGACCGCCCCACCAATTTCCAGCTCCATGTCCTTCCCGCGTTTTGGGGGCGGAGCATCCTGTCCAGGTTGTCGTAAAGCTGTCTCACCCATGGAACGTGGGGTTGTACCAGGGCCACAAGGGACTCGATGGCACGCAGGATGTCTCGTCTGCGGAGGAAGGAAAGCAGTCATACCGACTGCATCGTGGAGGTTGAAAGAAGGGAGAAATAAAGGAGAGCCAGGGTGCGGGAAGAAGCTGGATAGCGCTGCAAAGAGTGATAGTGAGGGTGGAATTTGGTGCAGAGAATGTTTGGTGGGTAAATCCTGCAGATTTTGCACTTGGTCATTCTTCTGAAATACTACGGTTTTAGTTACTGCTTCCTACAGGCATGAGAAGTTCGCCACACCACTCGCCGACTCGTTCGGGGCTGGTGCCAGCATTGACTGGCAATGCTACCACGCCTGTTCACGTTGTTCCCCAGTTGACTGGCATGACCACTCTCGCCCGTCAGTTCACTGGGCTTAATGCTGGTGACCCAGGGCTTCTTCGCCAACTCACTGGGGGAGGACTAAGTCCAACAAGACAATTAGGCAGTCCCACGAAAGGACTACTAGATCGTGGTCAACCAAAGCAGGTACGGGAGAGACCACGGCCGAAGAGCGTGATCGGCATGAGAGGGAGGAGCATCGACGAAGGGAGAGGAATGTACCTCGTTCGACAAATGACCGGCGGGGCTGCGGGTTAACGGTCGAACGAAGCTTTGTTTTGATGTTCCATTGTGAGTTGCTTTTGCTTTCCCAAGGTCCTGATGATCTCGATGCTGTATACCAATGTATGTTAACCAGTATGTATTCGTTCCCGTACCGTAAAGCTAGCCAACTACGATATTGGTGAAGCCATCTTCCTCCGCGACTTTCTCTTTGCCCAGTACCATCAAAGCAAGTTCATTCCACAGCGCATGCGTGTCCGTGAGTACTTTGCCTCGGAATTGGGAAGCTAGCAGGGAGGCAAGCTGGCTGCGAAGGATTTTGAGAGCAATGTTTGCCTTGGGACTCGTACGGAATCTGATCTTCCGATCGACAGAAGTGGAGTTCGATATAAGCTGCAAAGGCACGTGTTCAATAGTAGAATGGGAGATTCCACGCAATGACATACTCTGAAGTCAGCCTCCCCGCAGAGCAACACAATAGAGATGTCGTCAACAGGTCCAGTCTCCCATACATATAGTTTCTTCGAGTGCCTGATCACGTATTCAGTTAGCGTTCAAGGCCAAGGCCAAGCGTCACGGTACTTACATAACCGTGAAATAGGCCAAGTGGCTGACACCGAAATCAGATACCCTTCGCCTGAAGTTGACCGATGATGGGTGAAAGGCAACCGGCTGGTTGTTGGTGATCGTCCGAAGCTGTCCAGTGGCGTGGTCGATGGACAAAATCTTCGGATAAAGACCAGCCGTCAACGCTGCATTTACCAGCACGGAGTTGTTGCAGTTGCAGTCAAACTCAGGTGGAACATGGACAAAACGGGTGCGGTTACGACCATATCGTGCCCTAATTGTCCTTAGCGTTGGGACAAAGCACAAACTATGCGGGAGAATGTACCTGCTCAATTCTCGTGTGAAGCCTTTATCCACATGGATGAACGCCGAGTCTATCAGGTATCTGCCAGAAAAAAAGATCAAGGACGATTCAAGTAGGGCTCGGATCTCCACTTTACCCAATGTACTGTTGGCGGAGTTCTTCGATCTGCTGCAGATTCTGTACATTTGGGGAGTCACTGAGAGTTTCGAGCATCAGGCCATTCAGTCTTACTTGATGGCTGAGGAAATTTGTACGACAGAATTTGCGAACAAAACCGGGGTTGGCGCTGGCCCGTCGCCAGCTCGAAAATGCGTTATGGATCGTTAAAAAGTCGGAGTTCTCTAAGATCAAATTAAGCAAGAAAGACAGCAATGAAGGCGATGATACGCATACCAACTCGAAAAGAATTTTTGGCACGATCCGCTTCTTGTTCCAGACCGAGAGGTGTCACAAACGGGGATTTCGAGTTCAACGCGGCAGCAATAGTCAAGGCGGGGTCCAAGCAACGGAAAAGCGCCGCTATTAGAAGGAATTTACCAAGATGGACATCAGTAGGAAGCTTGCTGAGCAGCTTCCCCATAGGCGTGATCTCCTCCTCAGAAGTCAAGGCGCGAACCTAGTTGGCATGAGGAACATGTGACGGTATGATTGTACCTGACGGACCTCTACCAGCGAAGAGATTGCCCTCTGGATGTTGATAGACGCAGGGGGGTCCAACGCACGAGATAGCACATCCTCGATGGATGTACCCAGTTTGACCTTCATAATTTTGATGCGCAAGCCGAGATCGGACAGACTAAGACGCATGATCTCTGGAAGGGGGTGCTCCGCCAGCTTCCCAGCAGGCACATGAACGAAAGACAGTGGGTCAGTCGATCACACACGTACCTGAGTATCATGGCGCAATTTGGTAAACAAATGAAAGCATAGCCCGGGTTGTACCCTCCCAGCACGACCTCGCCTCTGCGCAGCATTATTTTTCGCGATGAATGTTTCAACCAATCGACTGATTTGTCGTTTTTCATCAAATCTGAAACAAGGCTGTTGGACACGAAGGGGCAATGGCGCAGGTTACACACCTCATCTCGCGATGTTTTCCAGCGTCAATGACACAAGTGATGTCAGGTATAGTAATACCGGTCTCCGCAATATTGGTTGCTATATATGCCCGATTTCAAACATGTGAAGGGGATGAACATTTTGCGGTCTCACCAATTACGATTTTCCTGATACCATGCGGTGGAACATCGAAAACAGCACTCTGATTTTCGCTTGACAGGGTTGAGTGCAAGGGATAGATTCTGAAGTCGTCATTACTTCCAAACGAGGGGTGATCCATCAGAAGGTCGTTCATGCGACGGATCTCGGCCAGGCCAGGCATGAAAATGAGGATGGCAGAAGAATAAGACAAATGAGAAGAATCTTCGAAACATATTCGTTCCAGAAGTCGCAGAATGAGATCATATGGAATCAGACGCTCGTCCAGAAGGTTGATTGTTGCGGTGGTGGTTGGGGAGTATCGTTTCTCAAGTTTGATGGTGGTATGAACGTCTTCGTCATCTTCGTCCTCCACAGTAGCCAGATCCTCAGCCCAGTCGGCCCGATTTTTCCCTCGATAGTATTTGTCTTGAGCTGAAAGCGTTTATGACAACTTAAGACGAAGGTGAAGAACGATTATTTCAACTCACATCGTTGGGCATATGCCGAATTCTCTGCAATGGACCATCCTGTGAATTCAATAGCGTCTTCCAGATAACGTACGTCGACAGGAAATGTTCGCCCAGGGATATGAAGGATTGGACAACCTCCGAAATAATTCGATATTTTTTCGGCATCAACGGTTGCTGACATCAAGACGACCCTGGAACGGGGAGGTGAGATAATCAACAGATGGAAGGATTGATCCTCTGACTTAAGATCAGTCCGTTCCTCGAGCAAGGACTTGATGACAATGAGAAGAAAATCAGACTCGATGCTGCGTTCATGAACCTTGCGCAGTCGTTGTCAGTAGAGCGCCACATCCGAGTCTTGGGAACAAACCTCGTCAATGATGATGTGCTGGATATTCTGTCACTAATTGGACCTGCGGATCGAGAATGGTTGGGACAGACCGTAATTTCGTCAAAGGCCATCCCTTGACCACCTGGACCAGATCCTCCTTCCAGCATTCGTAAGGCGATGCCATTCGTGACGAATGTGAGACGTGTATTTTTCGACGTGATACTCTCCAAGCGTATTGAATATCCGACAAGAGAACTGGGTGTCCCAATTGCACCAGGAGGGTCACCTAATTCACGAGAAACACGTTGTGCGAGCGAAATCGCTGAGATACGGCGCGGTTCAGTGCAATATATCTTGCAATGTCGTCCTTTTGAGAGTTGATCCTCCAGTATATATGTGGGGACCTGTGTCGATTTGCCGCTTGACAAATATTATCAAAAAAGAAGCAGGTTGTGGTCAAGGACAGCTCACCAGCCAGTCTCGCCACTCAGGACGAGTATCCGGGAGCTCTCGAGCGATAAAAGGATTTCATCCCTATGCTTTGAGATTGGAAGAGAGTTGCGTTGATGCTGAGAAGGTGTCCGAGTTGATGGAGCAACATCCTTGAAAATGAAAACCGAACTCACAAGCATATCCTGATATCCTGGACTAGAACGACGGGCGTTGAATCCTGCTATGATTTGTTCGGAACTAAGATCATTGTGCAGAATGGAACGATGGCCCAGGCCATTTCTTATATGCGAGCCGGGCTTCAAGGGCTTCCCAGTGCTCTACAGAACATCGTTTAGATGAGAAACCTGAATACAGATAACGCATTGCTCACTTTATTGTTGACATCGAGCTTGGGCTCTACGAGGGATTTCAGCTTCAACCAAACAGCGCGGTTCGTAGCGTCATCATCGAGTCTCCGTTTCGTAGCTAATTCATCCCAGAGATCACGATAGACTGCAGGCAAAAGCCGAAAGAATGTTTGACTTCCGATGGTCAACGAACTCCCAGCGAAACCCAGAGTGGCAGGGAATGTGAGAGCAAAGAGCGCAATCGTGGCGATGTATTGCTCCGCTTGAGTGACATCATGGCAAGCAGCCTCTTCCATACTCCATTGGTCAAATTTCTGCCCCTCCCATCGAATAACGACGGAAGCTCGCTTGGCGCGACTGGACCCTGAAATGATTTGGTAGGAGATTATGGCGTAACGATCAAGCTTCGCCACGGTTTCCGATAACAAAATTTTGGGCGTCCTGCCGGACCAATGTTTTGGGAGAGACATGTCGCGAACGTAGACAAGAGTTCCGTTGTCGTTGGTCTCTGTCGTCGGCATCTCTTGGAGGATCTCAAACAGCCCGTTTGCAGACTCAGGTTCCCCATCGTCGAATATATCAAGGTTGGCTTGACGTTTTGGATCCGATCGCAAATTGGGAGGGCGCTTGGGTTTACGTGCCGATGTGGAAATGATATCCGAAGGATCTGAAGATCCTCTGAGTTTTGCTTGAAGCGCAACTTTCTCCGCCAAAACTTGATCTGCCTGGAGTTGTGTTTCGGCGTCATGCTCGTCGAAAAGGTAATCCACTTTCACAATTTGGAGCCTCTCCTCGAGTTTACGAATTGCGGCAATGTTATTCAGTGAACCGGACTGACGTTTGAGTGATATGAGTTGAAGGCTCAGACGGACGTATTCAGCATTTGGATCGTCAATATCGGACGACGGACCCCCAGACTCGGCCCCATGTCCGCTACGATCCAGGGATGATAGGATGCGGGACTTGAGGAGGGCCTTCTCTTGCTCGAAGGCATCCTCGGGAACATGCTTGTCCCCAACGCTGGTGGATGGAACAAAGACAGCTGCACGGGGGTCGAGACCGACAGGTTTTTGAATGGCAACAGGCGTGGGAGACATCATGAATTGGGCAGGTGTGCGCGGCGTGCCAGGTGCGCCAGGTGTGCGCGGAACTCGGGGTGTGTGCGGAGTACGAGGCTCTGATGCATCAGCAGCGGCTGAAAGATGACGTTTAGGTGTTGATTTGCATTCATGCGGTTAGAACGCACGTTTCCTATCGACAATATCCTCAAGCTCCTCTGTTGTACAATGAAGAAAGAGCTGTGTAAATTGATATTAATAACATCGATAGCTTGAATAGACGGATTGATAATGAGCGGACCCAGTCATAAGCCTCGTCGAGATCCACGCCGTTTATGGCGCGAAGGCATTCTTCAACTCTGTCCTCTGAGAAGCCCAGACGCCTGAGGACACCATACGTGATACCGAGTTTGGCTAACACTTTGTCTCCGGTGTCGTCGAGCATCCTTCTCTCTAGAACGTAAAGTCGATGAGTAGAAATTTAGATCAACATCTCGTCGAGATGACGCAAATAGTCACCTTCGCCTGCGTGAGATGCCGCTACGAGATCAAGGACCCGATCAACCCAAGCATCATCCATGTCCAATCGAGGGAGTCCAGCAGAGAGGCGCCTCTCCATCTCGATTGTCTTGCAAAACTATCAGGACATTTACGTGGGATTGTAGCATCGAACGGCCCTACTTTGATGGTCCTCGTGATCTCTTTCTCCGTTTTCTCCTGCAATTTTTCAACCAAATTCTGCAACATCGCATCCTGCGCTTTGTCTCGATCGCTTACGGCGTGAGACGGGACGAGTGGGTCACCGCTTGCGTCCTGGGTTCCATCATTGGGAGGAAAATATTCAGGATCAACAGCAAACACGTCGTTCGGAAGTACGTCTGCCTCGGCCGCGAGAACTTTCTTGGGAACGGAGGTTGTCGCGAAGCCGCGAACCACAGGCTTCAACTGCGTTTTCTTCTTCTTGGCCATTCCAGCTGGTCCAAGACCGGTGAATACGAGAGAATCGCGAGATCTTATGCCCCCGATGCAGTTGGTTTGTTGGTTTGTTCGTTGGATGACTCGTAAGATCCCGAATTGTAAGCTGCGAAAGAGGCAGCTGCACGGTCAAGGAGAAACGGATTAGATTTTATATTCCTTTGAGAGAAAAAAGTTGCAATAATTGGACGAAGGGTGTTTGAGACAAGATCAATCGAGTGTATGCGCATGGGAGGATGGCGTGTCGGTGAATGGCACGAGGGTTGAAGTCATTTCACCTTACGTAACTGCTAGCTTATTACGGTAATGCTAGCTCACGTAGTGCCTAGTATATGCGTCTACGGTGGCACAGTACTGTACAGTACTGTGGCCTGTACTGCTACTCACAGCTCAAAAGTACGTTCACGTTCCATCTGGGGTAGCTTTGACTCCGGATTTTAGGTTCCTCTTCGCACCACCACCAGCTTTTGGTCCAGTTCGACGACCTCTTGAGCCTCCTCCGGGAGCTTTGCGCTTTTTGCTCCGAGATACACCAGGGGCTGGTGTACCATCATCGTCTCCAATTTTTTCCATGACAATCGGGTTGGAGCCTCCAGACATATGGACGAAGAAATCATCTCCCTCCTCGTTCCATAAGTCCCGAACAGGTTCACCATCTTCGGCCTCCGCGGGTCGTTTGCCTGCACGTTTCGAGGAGAGACCGGTTGCCGCGGAATTATCAAGGCTTGCAAGTTGGTCGTCATTCAATAATAGCTGGACGATCTCGCTCGGTTTCGTGACGTCTGTGAAATTCTTGTTTCCGACAACAATGTCCTGGACCTGTCAAACAGCATTTGGGTCGCGATGCGATGACATCTAGAACTGCATACTTACGTCTTTCTTGACTCGCGCTAGCTGCACGATGCGCTCGTCGATCGTACCTTTGGTAATAAGTCGGTACACTGTCACTTGACGCGTTTGACCAAGTCGATGTGCGCGATCCATTGCCTGAGCGTCGTTCGAAGGATTCCAGTCATGATCGTAGAAAATGACTGTATCGGCAGCGGTCAGGTTGATGCCCAATCCGCCCGCACGTGTACTAAGCAAGAAGATGAAAATGTCGGGTCTGAAAGTATGCGTCAACAAATGGAGAAGAAACCTGTAGGATATTGCACCAACCTAGTTTGCCAATCCATCACCATATCTCGTCGATCCTCTAGTTTCGAAGAGCCGTCCAAACGGAGATACTTGTACTGCCGGTATATCAGGTACTCCTCCATCAGATCCATCATGCGTGTCATCTGGAAGTATATCAAGACTCGATGATCACCCATTTTGAGCTCCTGAAGCAACGCATCGAGGCGAGCGAGTTTAGCGGAATCGTATATCAATCTCTTCGCGTCTGGCACTTGCATTGTTGATGGGGGTAATTGATCCGATGGAGAGTTGCCGAACAAGCCCGCAGTCGAAAGACCGTTCAATGCCGCCCCATATGCGGTCGAGTATACTTCGAGCTCCCGGAGATGGGGCGGCAACCCGTACAACGCTAGAGATTCCAATGGACCTTCAAACAATTGGGCTTGCCTCTCAAGGAATGTTCGGTCATCACAGTACATGCTGATAGTTGGAGCGACAGCGGGTGGGACGAACCACCGCAAAGATGGTCGGGATAGGCAAGATTGTGTCCAGGCAGAGGTGGATATCGTGTTCAGGCTAGGCTGGCCATATGCGATGCCAAGATGAGATGAAAGAGGTGTAGATGCGATTCGATATGGGTTGATGACGGTGTGTGCAACGAACATAGGATCACTTTACGAATTTGATAAGTTTAAGAAGGAATGTTACGCATTCGTCGAACTTACTGATATGACGTTGCCGCGTTTAGGTTAGCCTCCTCCTCTGCCGCTGAGAGGAGACGTCGAATCAGAGGAGCAGAGTGGCAAGAGTGAGCGTCGCTAGGTGACATTCGAAGGAGTCGAAGAAATGCAAACGTCGATGGCGAGTCTGTGTCATAGCCACGTCAATCCGTAGAAAACTCGTCAACGAATCCGGAAAGTCACCTTCTTCAGATAACGACCGATGCAGCCAGTCGGTTGACCAAATATCGAATAAACTCGGTAAATTTCCGCGTCCTGGAAAGCCTCGAGGATGTTGGGAAGGAATATCCAATAACCCGCCATCATCGTACAGCAACCGGGGTATCAAAACTTCGATGGGGTTCCTTGTGGAGTACGCCAAGGAAACCAATTCGCTTTCGCGTTGTGGTTGAGACGACTGACCGAAACGCGAGAACGAGAAGGGTGCAACAACGTCTGCGCGTTCGAACAACTCGGGATGGTTGCAAACCTGGACCGTCCGTTAGTGAAGAAAGCGGTGACCAACAACTTAATCGTCGCATATACCTTCCGGAACTGCATCACGAGATTCATCAAGGAGCGGGCTGAATCCGCGTCACCAATATTGGCAGCTTTCTCCAAGAGATCGGCGACGGATACATTGGCCAAGAGCGCCCGATACAGCTTGCGCTGCCTGGCACTCAGGTCAACATAAATGTCCTTCTCGATCTGGGAGGCCAAAATTTATTGAACCGGACAAGCAGGAGATAGAAATGATCGCACTTTATCACTGAGTTCATTCTGAACGTGGCGTTTCACCCTTCGTAGCATAAATGGCTTCAATATCGTATGGAGTCGACGGAGTTGGTGCTCGTTGAGCCGGCTGCCCTTGTTCTCGGCTGCATTTTCGATGTCTTTAGAGAACCATTCATTAAACTCATCATGCGAATCGAACAGGCTGGGCATGATGAAATGCAACAAGGCCCATAACTCTGTAGAGCAGTAAGCACCTTTGGTCGGTGTCCCCGGTCCTACAAACGCACCTTGCATCGAGTTCTGGATTGGCGTTCCTGTGAGAAGAAGTCGATTCCGGCAATGGAAACCAAGGAGTGTCTTCCATCGGACGCTCGACGAGTTCTTGATATTCTGTGCTTCGTCAAGAATCATATACTGCCATTTGACACGCTGGAAGTACTGTTGATCCTGAATGATCTGGTACGACATCCTGTTGGCAATTATCTCGAAAACAAATTGGGTCTGTGACATACCAGGTGGTAGCTGGTGATGAGGACGTGGAAAGGGGCATCCTGATTATAGCTGATCTCCTTTTTGCTCCAAAACTTTCGGAGAGTGGTCCGGTCCTTGACATTGCCCCAATATGGCAGTGCCTTCAGACGAGGAAGGAATCTCGTAAGCTCCTGCTGCCAGTTGTGCAAGGTCGTCAGCGGTGCCACCACTAAAAACGGTCCCCAAATGTCATGGGTTTCGGCGAGGTATGCTAAAAGAGAGATCGATTGCACAGTCTAGGGAGAACGTGAGTATCAAACGGTAGATAAACTCAACAAAAAGGTTACCTTTCCGAGTCCCATTTCGTCGGCGAGGATGCCGTTGATGCCCTGCTCGTATAGCGTGGCAAGCCAGTTGAGACCCTTCAGCTGATACTCCTTGAGTTGGGCCATCAGCATTAGGGGCTGCTTTATCGTCAATTGACCACTAAATGAGGTGGGGTTTTGAAAGTTGAGCTCGTCGGAATCCACTGTAACTTGCGATCAACGCCGACAATGGGAATGAAGGTGAAGGACTCACAATCCATGAGAGGCGCAGAAGACTCGGGAGGAGACGAATCCTTCTGAATCGCGAAGGCCTTGGCAGCCTGCAGCGATTCGTTTGCTTTACGGTCAGACGCAGCCTGCATGTCAAACTGCTTGGCGCGTTGTTGCGCTAAAGTGACAGCTTCTTGTGCGTTATACCTTGCATGACGGAGTAGATTTGTCTGATCCTCTGCAGGAGGACATCAGGGGACGATCCCAGAATTCACAAAAGGGTGCATACGGTCGTCGAAGTTGATGTCAGCCAATGTGGTGGGATCAACATAGTCCAATTCAGCGCCAACTGGAGCGCTTGTGGCCTCCGATTCTCCCTCAACTTCAGCCGCTACAGTATTGCTTGTGAGCGGGATGACGATCTCGATAATAATTTACGACGTACTTTTAAGCTTGCTCCCCACGAAATGGCTGTAAAGCTCTGTTTGACTGATCAGAAATTCAAGTTTCCGCGCCTGTCTCGCCGCCTCTCGTTTCTCTTCCTCCACTTTGGCCCGGTCAGTGGCTTCCTTCTGCTCGCGCTTCCGCAAGTCGCGCTCTTCCCGTTCATTCTTCTTCCAAAACACCAGCATCTCGCGCATCAGCCGTTTCGCTTTCGCTTGAGCGTCCTTTGTGCCCTTGGTTGTCCTGGCGAATGGTTTTCGAGCTTGGGTGGAAGCTAGCCTTGCGATCCGCTCCAGCTGTGCTTGTCTGGCTTGATAACCCATCGCATGGTACTTGTAAACCTGTACAAGCGCGCGTCATATATCAGTTGCGAGGCAGAGCGAGTTTTGCTTATCCCCTCTCACTTTGGGTATATCTCTCCTGGCGATGTTTACCCAAACTTTGCGTTGGGTCTCCTCCAAAGCTTTGACGCGTTTTAACATGGCGCCATCGTCGATTTTCTTTGCCCGCTTCAGAGGTGGTATGGCCTCATCAAGTTCGTACACGATCGACATGGCTGTTGCTGGAGATGCAGGCCGAGAGAATGCAGGCGATGCCTCGCCGGAAGCTGATGCACCGGGATGGGACAATCCCAGGAGATCGATCCTGTCCGGTGCCAAATGATCCAACTTCCTTCTAGGTGCTGGTCTCCTGCGACGGCTTCCTGGAGTCAGGGACACGGAGTCATGACTGAGCTCTCGTTGGGTAACTAGTCTGCCTCTGCCTTTCGTCTTTGCAGAAGAGGAGAGAGACCGCGCTGACAGATGATCGGCGTTGAGGGGCGCATCTAGCTCTTCAACCAGGTCAGATGAGATCCTTCTCTTCTTAGCTGCCACAGTTCGGTCCTTCTGAATCAAGTCATCACGGTCGCTGCTGCCGTCTGACAACGCGCCCGTGGCACGACGCTTCATGGTTCCCTTACTTCCGGTTCGTAGTCCAATCGATGCTTGTAAAAGACAAAATGTCTCCTCAGAATAACGACAGGAGGGTGACTGACCAAGCGTACCTGCTCCGCCATCGGCATCGGCACCGAAAGGTCGGTCCAGATGATCGACGGATCCGTAGACCCCAAACCCGTCCTCATCCTCGTCCTCATAACCATTAGCGAGTCCATTTGCCGAATAGTTATCGCGTCTGGGTGGGGTGGGCGGGGGTAGCGGAATGCTCGCTAATTTGGCAGCATAATGCCGAGACATAGCTTTAGCGGTCTTGGAATTTCGGTCCTGCAACGGGGTAAGGTACTCAACGAGAGAGGAATATTTTCGGGGCACGAACAAGAACGCTGGATTCGAAGAACTTTTCGACCTGTTTTTGACGTTTTTGGGTCTCTAGCACATAATCACCCAGTTCGCCTATCCACACATCAGGACAATCGTCGAGGTCGGATGACAGAAGCCGCAAATCTTCTTCAGCATTTTCGAATTTGGGTTCGGGACCGACGGGTAACGGAGAATGGGAATGAGACGATTTAGTACGGGGGGCATACCTACGGGGGATCTGTTGAAGAAGAAGGAATGAGGGATGGTCAAGGCGGACAAGAGAATTACCTACTCGTCTTTGGCCGGGTGGCTGGTAATCGCTGTCCTCGTCGAGTCCCCTCCGGCGTTTTCTGAGGGCAACGTCCTCGTCTCCGTCTTTGGGACAGACATCTGGCGGAGGTTCCCGAAGGTCGTGAGGAGAGGGAATGCGAGCTTGGTCATTCGAGTGGTAGTGTGTCGCTCCTGGATTGAAAGCATACACGTCTCCGTTTACCCACTGACGTGAATATGGGTCCCACGCTGGGGGACGTTGGTAGTGGGTGGAGTCGTGATAGGGATAACCGCGAACGGAATGGTGGTGGTCGGATGGGTGATCAGGGTATATGCGTTGAAAGCGAGAAGGGGCTGGGATGGAAGACAAGTTGTCGGACAAGTGATCTGGATAGGGTGTTTCGAATTGTACGGGGTTGAGAGAGGCGAAGTTAGGACGGATCGAGGGAGAGGAGTCGGTGTTGAGTATGCGACTAAGGGACATGTCTGGTGGAAAGAGAGACAAAAAGGAGAGCTGATATGTGCGGATGATGGTGTGAAATGGACGTTTTAAGGCGCAGTTGAACGATTTTTCACTTTTTCTTTCTCTTTACATTGCGGTGATTGCCTTTTTGGGGGTTGTATACTACCGAACTACTTCTACTACTCATCCGGGTACAGCATCAGTTCAGGTCGCACCTTGGCGTCGAACTCATCCCCAGTAAGGAATCCAAGGGAAACGGTAGCTTCTTTCAGCGTAGTCCCTTCCTTGTGTGCTTTTTTCGCACACTTCGCTACATCTGCCTCCAACTCAGTGCTGGTTCACACAATGTCCACAAAAATCACTCACTGTCATAGCCTAGATGACTGTTGAGAATCGTCGCCAACATGAGCGATTCGTTCAGCAGTTGTCTGACACGCTTCTCGTTCGCCTGGATTCCCACAACGCAGTTCTTGGTGAACGATCGTGATGCTGTTCTCCGATCCTATCAGTTTTCTCGTCAAAGTTGCACAATCACACGCACCGTCCGACAGCAACCGGATGCTTTGCAGCACATTCTTAATTATGACGGGTTTGAACACGTTCAACTGTCTCGGCCGTCTGCATCAACCGATTCGCACCGCCGGTTGTTTTTGCTTACCTCAAAATGACCGCTGGCACCGGCCACGGTTACCGTCGTTTGGTTGCCCATGACCTGAGCCGCCACCATCGTCATGGCCTCGCATTGCGTTGGGTTCACCTTGCCAGGCATAATGCTGCTCCCCGGTTCGTTTTCGGGTAAGCTGATCTCTCCGAACCCACAACGAGGTCCAGAGGCGAGGAAGCGGATGTCGTTGGCAATCTTCATCATCGAGCACGCGATCACGTTCAGGGCTCCGTGAGCCTCCACCAGCGCATCGTGTGCCGCAAGCGCTTCAAACTACCAAAAGAAGACGGGTTCAGCTAGAGTCCGCTCGAAATCGAACTCCTGTCACCTTGTTGGGCGCCGTCTTGAAGTCGAGTCCAGTGAGGTTCGATATTTCAGCAGCAACTTTCGCGTCGAATCCTTTCTTCGTATTAAGACCCTGAACCACTGAGCTAAGAACAGACACATCCCAGACAACATCTGTTGCCTTACGGTGCCAACCGCGGTCCCGCCCTGAGCGAGACAACTCAATCGAGGCAGCACGTTCTTGACTCGTTCAATGCCGTTTGTGACCTGTTGGACATATCCACTGAATTCCTGGCCAAGTGTAAGCGGCGTCGCGTCCTGCGCACGCATATGTTAACAACGATAAACCGGACGAGCATCCGAAAATACCTGTAAATGAGTCCTGCCTATCTTGATGATACCATCAAATGCCTTGGATCTTTCATCAAGGGCGTCACGAAGCTCCGTCAGCGCAGGGACGAGCGAACGGTGTAGTTCCGTAACGGCAGCCACGTGCATAGCGGTTGGGAAACTGTGGAGAGGGATCGTAAAGGAGAGGTAACGTCGAACAAATTCCGACTAAAGTTACGTGTCGTTGCTGCTCTGACTCATGTTGACATGGTCATTCGGGTGCACTGGCCTCTTAGATCCCAGCTCACCACCAAGGATTTCGATGGCACGATTGGAGATGACCTACACTTGCAGCATATGATGACTGAAGCAATCGCAGAGAAGACCACATCGTACCTCGTTGACGTTCATGTTGCTCTGGGTACCACTTCCAGTCTGGAATACGACCAACGGAAAGTGATCGATGAGCTTTCCACTGATCACCTGGGAGCATGGATGGGTGTATCCACGTGAGATGTGTTACAAAGGAATTCCGTGGACTAACTTCATCAGCGGCTTGTTGTATGGCTTCACTGATCTTGAGATCGAGGCCATATCCAACATTGACGATTGCCGCCGCCTTCTTGACGACGCCGAACGCCTGAATGAGAGGTAGCGGAAGTCTTTCGGTGGGACCACCGATATCGAAATTTTGCAGAGAACTGCAATGCAGGTTTCAAACAACGCTACGCTAAAAGAAGACCCACTGGTAGCAGGAACTCACCGCTGGGTCTGCGCACCCCAGTACCGATCTGCGGGAACGTGAAGCTCACCAAAGGTGTCCTTCTCGATACGATACTGTTGATTCGCCTGTCCGATGGCAAAGTGAATAAATACACCACGGAGGTAGTTTGATTCGCATACCACTCACCATGACGGTACCGGTTGTTGATAACGTTCTCGTCCGTGCTGATTCATATACTGGCACCGGTCTGATTATTGAATCACGTGTAGTCCTTTGTGCAATCCGGAATGCTCTCCTCAGACCGTGAATGCCCATTTCGTAGCTGCCACCAACCCAATCCCGGCTTTCTCCGGCCCTATCTTCGACGTATAGACTGCTCTCTAAATCGCCAACTTGGAAGAACGCAAAACGTTTAATATCTGTTCTCGTTTACAACTCCACCTCTGCCTCGCAATCAACTGACTCTTTAGAACGACGACCTACCCTTTATACGATACTCTGTATATCCCACGTGATTCTTCCCTTGTTTTAAAGGCAGCAGATCATCACGCTCAAGAGCATTTTCTCCTCCCAATGTCTGTCGTAGCTTCTCATGTCATCCTTCACCCCGCCGTCTCGCAGACACTCAAAATGTGGTCGGCGACCGCTGGTCGTGACAAGGTTTGCAATTGCCTGCATTCGCCCAAGCTCTCTCTTTTGCTGATCGTCTGCCAAGACCTATCGAGCAGTTCAATATCTTTCCCGGTTCCTCGCATGGTACCTCCTCACGCACGGTGACAAGGTCCAGGCGGCTAGATTCAGCGCCCTAAAGAGCCATCTTGGGACCGCTAGGAAGCGTATGGCCTCGTTCCCTCTCCCTTCGTTCAGCAGATGAACCCAAAGCTTTCATTCAGTAATGCGTCTCGGAAAGCCTATGGAACATCTCCAGGCAGCTCTGCGTGCTGCACATTCGCCTGGAGAAGCTGCTCAACAGGTGGCCAAAGTCGGCAGGCAACTCTGCTATTTCGGCTACCTCTCGTACGACACTCTCATCTGGGTGAGCACACCCCCTTGCGTATAATTACGCATCCACGAATTATGTAGGCGAACACTGTCAAATTCTTGTCTCTGCAACCTGAGACGGCCAAGAGAGTCAGCAAAATCTCCAATCGCTTCTGGTTGGCAGGCATTCTTTTCGGTCTCGCACACGGAATCCTCGAGGTCCGTACCATTCTTCGGTTCCATACGACGAGTTCTCAAAGTCTGCATCACACAGCTCAGGAGGCTTTCGGTTGAAGCAACATCGTTACGTGCGAAATATAAGGCTTCCGAGAAAGGCGTAGGTGAACAGGCCGAACTTGGCGTAAAAGCTCACGCATTAAAATCGTTCGTGTGATAATTCTTCACAATTTTTGTAACCTCTTCCTCATGGTCCTGTGTCCAGCGCACGTGCCGCAACACTCACTCAATTCACATCCGACATCCTCGACGTCTGGCTCCCAACATCGAACTTGGGCATAGTCAATCTCAACGATGGTGTTCTCGGTCTAATTGGGTACGTTCTGATCCCCGTTCAACAGCGAGGAATTCTCAGGCTTTGCATTTGCATACAGATTTGTTACTTCTCTCATGGCGCTCCGCAAACAGTGGGAAACTGCTGGAAATAAGTACTAGTGTAGGGATGTTCTGCGTTTTTGATAATTAATAAATGCAATGTCCCACGATGGTTGCATCCAACCACCGAAATTACTACGCAGGACGCCTGTCTGGTGTGGAGTCCGCGGGACATACAGTATTAGGATGCGATATTCCGGTCGTCCCGCAGCCGTAGGTATTCTGTACGAACCACATTCATCGCTTCTGGTCCAGTGCTAGAGGCATTCGCATCAGTTCACGATGAAGTTTGGAGAATATGCGATAATCACTACTGAAGCAAGCAGTGTTGAACCGCTTGATATTTGGTACGACAGGCCCAGACAACAGAGACCGTACGGCCTGCTGCACATTCAGCAAAGTCTGACACGGCCAAACTTGAAAAGCAACCCTGGACGGATACCTAATGAAGCCGACCTTTCACCAGACTATCGCACTCCTTCAGGGCCCTAGCTTTCGTTGATTTGAGGAGGGCATCCTCTTCGCGTCGCGAGAGAGCGTTCATTGACCAAGTTTGTTTGGATCAGGGGGTCTTGCCAAACAGCGGTCTACTAACCATGACCTTGTGCGTGCGTGCAGCTCGTCTATATCAACCCCAAGGTCTTGTGCGCTTTCTGGCGACGCCGTCTCTTTCTGAATTTCGACACAAGCTGGCCAAGGGGCCTTCGTTCGATGATTTTGTTTCTGAGAATCCTGACCGGATCGTGCTCGGTAATAACAAGGGGCAAGTGCGCCATATCCCGTTGTCCATGATTAGATTTCTGACGACTCCTTCGTAGCCCTCGACTACCCTCCTATCTTAAGACGTCCATACCTTCTGGCGAATCCTTCAACCAGATAAAGCGGGATCTCAGAGGATTGGGCCTCCACACCGTCTGCGAGGAAGCCAGATGTCCTAATATTGGTGACTGTTGGGGCGGGAAAAAGGGTTCCACAGAGGAGGAAGGTCGACGTGCTGCCACCGCTACAATCATGGTAAGCCTCCCTGCTCGAACGCATGGTTGTGACACCAAACGCCCTGCCCAGCTGATGGGTGATACGTGCACTCGTGGTTGTCGATTCTGCTCAGTTAAAACATCGAAAGCACCTCCCCCATTGGACCCGCATGAACCGGAAAACACAGCCGAGGCTATAAGTCGATGGGGTTTGGGATATATTGTCTTAACCAGCGTTGACCGCGATGGTGCGCCCTTCGATTCCCCCTAAAATTCTCCCATTTTATTTTCTCCTTGATCACAAGACCTTGCTGATGGTGGAGCACACCACTTTGCCGAGACAATACGGAAAATCAAGCAAAAGTTTGTCCCTTTGCCTACTCTCCCTTTTGTAAATTCATGACTCACGACAGAGCACCGCACATTTTGGTGGAAGCGTTGACCGGCGACTTCGCTGGATCTTTGCCACACGTATCAGTCGTGGCCAAATCAGGCCTCGACGTTTACGCACACAATATTGAGACAGTCGAAGCCCTCACGCCTTACGTCCGCGATCGTCGGGCGACATTTAGGCAGAGCCTGAGAGTTCTTGAGCACGCAAAGAAGGAAGGGGTGCGGGTGACCAAGACGAGTATCATGCTCGGTGTTGGAGAGCAAGAGGGTCAGGTGCTGGATGCCCTTCGAGGTGAGCCTGCAAGGGAAGGGCGCGTCACAAGCCGCGCTGACTGACACTGTCGACAGAACTGCGAAAAGTTGACGTGGACGTTGTCACGTTTGGACAATACATGCGTCCAACAAAACGACACATGAAGGTCGATCGATATGTCGAACCTGCAGAGTTCGATCGGTGGAAGGAAGTTGCAGAGGGGATGGGATTTCTTTATGTAGCCAGTGGACCGTTGGTGCGGAGCAGCTACAAGGTGAGCAACTCAGGATCGTTCACTGGTACGTTGTGATTTCTCATAAATTTTTTATTCTAGGCCGGAGAATATTACATCGAAAACGTGTTGAGAGGAAAAAAGGCGGTAGCAGTTGAAAAGGTCACGGTGGCGTCGAGTAATGGAGATCTAGATATGTTTCGGCAATAACCGAGCGGAGTTCTAATAAACTCAAAATTTCAAACCTTAAGTTGTCCACAGTGTCAACTCCCTCGACTTTTTAAAAGAATGGTGGGTCACTGCCAGAGACAGCATCGTTTGACTGACGTACACCGGTTTCCAGGATTCTTCAAAAGCGCCTGTAAAGTTAGCAAAAGTCATCAAGGTCACTTGTCAGACATCGAACATTGCAGGACCGTGCTCATACTCGTTCTTCACTAGGTCCTCGGTCGCACTGGCTCTCGTGGGGGTGTTACGCAAGTCCGTGTAGAGTTCATGGACGATACATCACGGACGATCATCCGTAACGTCAAAGGACCTGTTCGAGAAGAAGATATCCTCGCCCTTTTGGAGAGTGAGCGCGAAGCTCGGTAAGCTGTCGATTGCAATATGTAACTCACACCAATCGCCAACCACCTTTACCCAGGCGGCTTCGTTGACTGTCTTCCCGTTTCTGTACTCCCCTACAGCATGTTTATTTGACGATCAGCAAGTGAATGTTGCAGAATGATTCCATTTATGCAGCATGATAGGATTCGCAATCGATCCACTGAGCATATTTATGGTCTATTGCTCCTCATCGACGCCTGATAATGAATACGCTTCATGTGATTCAGAAGCTTTCCTCCACCACGATGACGAGAAATGCCGCCTATGCAACCCTACTCACCAGCATTGCTTATCTTCCGGGCACGCTCGTCCTCGAGTTGACCTTGCGGATGGTCGGATCTAAATATCCGTTAGTTGTGATGGTCAGTCCTGGTTTATCCACGGACGCGCGAGATGTCTTGTGGTCGAGGAAAATCAAAGTCATAGAAGTCGATGATCTTCAACCAGAGGAAGGCACACACTCCCTTGCAGGACATGATAGCAGGTTCAAGGACACCTGGACCAAGCTCAGGTCCGTTGTGTGTGCAGACCATCAACGATTTCGTTCGTTCACAAAATTTTGTAGGGCCTTTGATTTGGCAGAGTACGAGGTTCGTCGATGTCCTTCATCGAATGTGATGCATCGCTCATCGAACGTATCTGCTATTGCAGCGAATAGTTCTCCTAGACTCGGATATGACCGTCATGAGGAATATGGACGAACTGATGGTGCTCGACCTGCCGGCGGACTGGATAGCTGCCGCTCATGCGTGTGCATGCAACCCACGAAAATTCGCCCATTACCCTGCTGACTGGCGAGTGACCGACTCTACTCAACTCCTTCTCGTGCGTGCATCTCACAGAGAGGACAATTAGGATTCCTGAAAATTGTGCCTATACATCGGTCTCACACCCGATGGGAGTCACTCATGCGCCAGTGATCACCGACTCAAGCCCTCGTCCATACAGGCTTCTCAACTCTGGCATGGTAGTGCTTACACCGTCTGCCGACCTGTTCAACTCGATCAAACTGTATCTCGCGACCTCGCCCCTCGTTCCGACATTTTCGTTCCCTGATCAAGATCTCCTTGCCAATTTCTTCGAGAGTAGATGGAAGCCACTACCTTGGTGTTATAACGCCCTCAAGACGCTGAGGGAGATCCACAAACCCCTATGGAGGGACGAAGAAGTGAGATGTCTTCACTATATTCTAGCGGACAAACCTTGGCATGGCAGAGTGCGTAGAGACGAGTACGAGGAGCTCAATGGGTGGTGGTGGGAGAGGTTCGACAAGCTGAGGGACGAAATGCAGAATCGTGAACCTCAGGCGTGGGCAACGATTGCAGCCAATGTCATCGAATACGATTGAATGCGCAGCCGCAGGCATCACAGATAATCATTTACCCCTACACAGCTAGCCGCCAAAGGTGCCGTCGTCATGCCCGCCAGGTGACGTGGACCTCGTCAGTACGGTACCTGCATGAGAGTCAGACAAACGGGTGGACTGTTAAATAAATAACTTGCGCTTACCTTTGTGTGCAAGTGCTGTCAGCCAGAGCTGTCCTCTGACCCATGCGAAATCCGAGGAGGCCTGCTTGCGCAATCATAATTCCGTTATCAATGCAGAACCTGCATATGACGTGGGATCTAGGGGGAATATCGGCGAGCACCTTGGAGACGTACCGTTCATCTGTCGCAAAAACTCGGCCACCACGTTCTTGTGCCATGATACCCATCATCTCTTGCAGGCGTTCATTGCCTGCAAAACATCAGCGAATATGACCAACTCGATTCCGTTATGTGCTCACACCCTACACCTCCCACGATGAGGACTTCTTTGCTTCCGATGTGGGCCATCGCACGCTCGGTAATCTCGACAAGCATAGCAAAGACAGTCTCTTGCAGGGAGAAGCACAGATCCGCTGGCGTGATAATGTCACCGCTGGACTGATCCTTTGACTCGAAATCTGGATGTCGGCAAAAGCGTGGGTCCTGGGTGTAGGCTTCTGTCGAGGATAAGATGCCAGATAAGCTGACGTCCATTCCTTTGGTAGTGTACGGCAACGGAAGTAGACGCCTTCCTCTGGATCGGACGGTGACTCGGCGTCCTGATAAATCAGGGCCTCTGAGAGAACATACCTTTTCGCCTTTTGTTCGATGTTATATCCTGGGCTGGGGTCATTGCTCAGGTTGATAACTCTTGCGAACCGATCGAGACAGTTCCCGACGGCGATATCAAGGGTCTCTCCGAATATACGATACCGCTGTCGAGAGTAGGCAATGACCTGGGTGTTACCACCCGATACGTAGAGCACAACTGGATTCTGTGCGCCGGTGATCTCCCGACCCATCTCGATATCTGTTGAGGAATAAGTGGGACCCCATGCGCTTTAGATGAACGATCTTACGGCCGACACAGTGATTAACGGCAACAATCGGCTTGTTGAACAAGAGGGAGAGCGTCCGGGCGACAAGGGCCACGGACTGCAGAGGCGCACCCATGCCAGGGCCTGAAAGCGTATTTGCTATTAGATCAGAGAACCTCGAGGATGTCGGTAAACGGCACCTTTGGTGTAGCATATGCAATCGATGTCGTTCATGGAGACGCCGGCCCTTGCAAGCGAGTCTCGAACTACCGTGAGGATCCACTGGCGATGATGCTGGGCCGTATCTCTTGGAAGAAAGCCCTCGCCTGGCGGGGTGACATACGTATGCCGGATATTGGACAGAACGGACGAGGATCCGTCCTCAGCGTGCTTGATAATTCCAGCACCTAACTTGTTTGCTGAGCCCTCGAGACCAAGGGCCAGATATGGCCGACCTGGACCAGAAGTGCGAATCGTCGAATGAGATTGATCATGGCTCAACAGCAGGACCAACCGAGAGGCTTAAGGGGAGATCTCTGCAAGCTTTTGGGCATATCGTGCTCGTCGATATCGTGGTGTAAATGAGCGATCACTTTCGAATATACGGACGTTCACAACATAAAAAAAAGTGGTCGTCAGTGCGTACGTCGTCCACGACAGAACAAGGTGCGAGAATAACACGGAGGACGAAAACATGAAAGAATCGAATGTGCACGAATTCGTCTAGTTTTACCATTGCGAGGTGAGATGCCCACGGCTTCGCGAAGAATCATCACATCACAGCATCAGGGACAACGGAATTTCAATGTAACGTTTGAAAGCGGCCATCCAGCGCGCAGCTACAGCACCGTCAACCGTTCGATGATCGGCGCTCAATGTCGCCTTCATGATTTGAACGGTCTTGAAACCACGTTCTTCCTCCGGCGCGGGAATGAGTGTTGCTTGCGCTGACCCAATGGCAAGAATGCAGGATTGCGGCGGGTTGATGATCGCAGTGAATTGGGTGACGTCGTACATGCCGAGATTCGAGATGGTGAAGGTTCCACCCTATGATTAAAAAGGTTGTAAGCGGGACGTAGCTCATTCTATTTGCTCATAAAGGCTCATGCCTGATATTCATGCGGCGCTAGTTTCCCCTCACGGGCTTTCTTGGCGAGCGCTTTGGTCTCCGCAGAAATGGTAGCGAGTCCTTTTGAGCCAACGTCCTTTATTATGGGCGTGATTAGACCTGTCGGTGTCGCGACAGCAATGCAAATATCGGCTTTGTTGTATCTAAAAGGCGAGGATGAAATGAACACAGCGAATAAACCATTTGTGGCATGATGTATGACTTACTGTCGGATGACCTCTCCTAACCAAGCGGAATTCGCCTCTGGTACATCGGAAAGAGCGCAAGACGCAGCCTTGACAATGAAATCGTTGACGCTGAGCCTCGCAACTTTATCTTTCTCGGTCAGAGTCTCGTTGAAGACCTCCCTGAGTTTGAGTAGTTTGTCGAGGTTGATATCAGCAGTGAGATAGTAATGTGGAATATCCTGCTTCGACTGCGTTAGTCGCGAACCAATGGTGCGTCTCATGTTGGAGACCGGAATGTCCGTATAGTCTGGAGGAGGGGTGAACGCTCCCGGAGAAGTTGCGATCGGGCCTGCAGTTGCTGTCACACCGGTCGGCTTATAGCTCTCGACATCTTCCCGAACGATGCGGCCATTGGGTCCAGTACCTTTCACCTTCCCAAGAGGGATTCCACGCTCGAGAGCGATTTTCTTTGCGATTGGAGAGGCAAAGATACGGTCTCCAGAAGGGAGCTCTGGTTTAGATTCAGTTTCGCGACGTTGCGGTGGAGGGGTCGAACGAGGCTCTTCCGGTTTGGGAAGATCGGGTTTCGTCTCTTCCTTTGCCTGCGGCGTAGGGGGTTGAGATTCGGCTTTTGCTGCCATGGCTTGAGCTCCGGATAGGTCGTCGCCCTCTTCACCAACGATGGCAATAACGGAACCAACGGGGACGTTTTTGGCACCGTCAGTGGCCTGAGAAGATAGAACAATCAATGGAAAGCTCCTGAAAATGTTCGTAAATTCGTACGATAATTTTTGCCAGAATACCATCTTCCTGAGCCTCGACGTCGATGGTCGCTTTGTCGGTCTCCTACGAGCAAGTTGTAAACGTGAACCGTCGTACGACCGGTTGCAAAAACGCGTACTATCTCGAGCAAAACGTCGCCAGCGGAAAAAGACTCTCCCTCCTTTTTTTTCCATGAAGCGATTCCGCCCTCGGTCATGGTCGGACTCATGGCAGGCATGGCAAAGTGCGAGAGAGCATTTCGTCGCGCCGAGAAGTGGATCCCTGAGAGGGGAAAAAAGAAAAAAGGTGAGGAAGTTCTGTGAGTATAAAAGCAAAAGTCGAACGAGACGTTCGACTCACGACGACACAGTATGCGGGAGAGTGCGGATGCCATGGTTGGTGAGCTGTCAAAGTGCGAATTATATAACTTATATTATTCGGTAGCAAAAAAACAAGCGCAAATTCTGATTTCTTTATGCCATTCGACCTCGTTCTACCTGGACAGCCAATCCCCCTTCCTCGTGGTCCAAGGCCGCAGCTAGGCAGTGGTGTATACTTTCGCGATGGTCATACGCGTGCAAGTTTGGTCGGAATACCACGGTACGAAGGATCTGTTGGTGGCGTTCTCTTCATGATAAATGTCCTGCTGGTCAATATTTATTAGACGTTGGCCATATCTCGTATCCGACCTCATCCACCGGTCCCAAATTCGATAATCATTGGCTCTGTGACACGGTTATCGCCACAACAAGCTAGCCTTGCGATCACCGTTGTCGACGGTGTCCCACTGCCTGCTGGGGAAGAATTCACGGGTGTTATTCGTGTGCAAGATGTAAGGGCGACGGAAAAGGACAAGGTGAAGATTGGGGACTGCTTCCGAGGTGGGGATGTCGTCAAAGCAGTTGTGGTACGATATTTTCTCCTAGTGGACATAGAGCCACGCCCATTCCTTTGTAGATCTCTCTAGGTGACGCTCGGAGCTATTATGCGACGACTGCACGCAATGACCTCGGTGTAATATTCGCGACAAGCGAAGCAGGTGCTACGATGGAGCCAATGTCCTGGCAAGAGATGCGATGTCCGAGAACAGGAGTTATCGAGAAACGAAAATGTGCTAAGCCGTGAATAAAATAAATAAATAAATAAATAAAATTATTGTAAACCAACCCTAACCCTAACCCTAATACCTTCCAACTTGAATGACAGCCATCCTTTCAGTAACGGATGCACTTCGAAGAGATAGAAAAATAATGGGCTCTTTGGACGATAATCAGTAATATCTATGTCCTCACTCTCCTTCCACTTACATCCAGTTGACCAGCCCTTTCAAGCTACACGTCTTCTACCACTGACTGGAGGGCCAAGTACAATGAGGTCGCTGACATGCTTGCCGAAACGCGTGCGGAACTCGACGAGTTTCACCATTCAAGCAAGGAGCTCGAGGAGGAATTGATACGCGAGCTCGAACGCACAGAGAAAACACAGCAAGACCTCAGGATCAAAGTCGCCAAAGCCGAGTCGGACAGAGACGACTGGAAGGTTCGCCTTGTAATCCTGCCCGCCAATTTCACCAACCAAAACCTTCGTTTTTACAGACTAAATTCATGACCCTTCAAACGACCCACAACACGACCACAACATCTCTCCAACGCGAACTCGACAAGTTACGACAAGAATATCAGACCCTCAAAGTTCAGCTTAGAGAGTTGGAAATGGGTAATGACGACCTAGAACGAAACGAACGCGCCGTATCCTCGAGCTTGGCCGACGTGGAGGCAAAATATTCCCGCGCGCTAGAAGAGAAGATCCTTCTCGAGCACGAACTTCTTGACAAGGCTAATTTGGAGGAAGAATCGCAGAGACTAAAAGACGAGCTCAGAGGTAAAATTCACAGTCCCACTTTCGGCTCTGGCTCAGCCAGCTTGTTTGTTAGATGCCAACGTGGAGATATCCATACTCAAAGACCAGCTAGCCATGCAAATAACTGCAAGGGCGGCGGCAGCAGCCGCCAATGATCCGCCATCGAACCCGCCTCCGGTTCCTCGCAGGCATCCTTCCTCAGATGAGAATCTCCTTCACACAACACCTCCCGACATGCGGCTGTCAGACCTGGTGCAAGACTCGGACGACCTACTCTCTGTCCTTGAGACGCCTCGTCGCCCGCCATCGAAGCCTTCTCTTCTTCTGCCCTTTAAACCCATCAAGTCGAACCCGCCGCAGCCTAAGATCGCAAATACGCCAGCTCTTCTTCGCTCCAGCACGCTTCCCTCAACTCAATTGCCGCTCCCCTCACCGCGGCTGTCGGCCACACGCGCCCTTGTATCAAGTAGCACTACGGCGGGAAGTGTTGTCGTGGCCTCCAAGAGCAAGGGAGTGCAGATGGTTTCTGAGATGAGGGCCCGAGTGCGGAATCTCGAGCAAAAGATCCACACTAGAGTGCCGCGACTGCGTATGGGCAGCCTTACTGGCCGTCCAAACGCTAATGCGTTGGCGCAGTCGATGATGGCTAGTCCCTCGAGCATCTCCTCATCGTCAAGCAAGGCACTGCCAAAGTCAAGCCTGGACGGTCGATCCAGTAGATCGTCTCTGGCAAGACAGAGTTTCGATATTGAATCAGACCGGAGGAAGTCACCGGCGTTCGACTCATCAGGCTGGGTTCTGATAATGGAAGATTCCTCTCCAGAGCAAGACACAAGCAAGCAGCGACGACGACCTTCAAGCCCCACGACACGTAACGCGTTCCACCTGGCAGCTTCCACATCCTCAGCGTTACCGAAGCCGAAACATATGGCCAACAAGGGTAATATTTTGGCGCAGAGCACGATGAACCCTGGCACACGCCGCCCGCAGTCCCGCTTGTCTGCCGCAAGCACGGCGACCACGTCGAGTTCCTTACACACGCCTTCCTCGCGACCGTCAACGCCAACCTTCCTCCCTCTTCCAACCTCAGGTTCTTATTCTTCGGGATTGGTGGGACTGAAACGATCAAACGGCCCTGGTTCGACTCCATACGCACAATCGAAGCGCTCTTCGCTGGGGTCACAGTCTCCGGTACCACCGATGCCACCTTTGGATGGCATTGCCGGTCGCGAGCGACCGCTCACGATGCCTCCCGGGGCTATGAGACCTTCTATTTCCAATAATTCAACGAATTCTCGGACATCGAAAAGCGAATTCGATTTCGAGGACAAGGCCTTGCCAGTTTTGCCAACGCACGCCAACGTCACGATACGATCGTCCTCGAAGCAACCTTCTGTAAATGCTTTACTGTCGCAAAGCCGCATAGGCCGGCCTAACACGTCGAACGGCCGACGGAGCACGAGTGGTGAAGAAGGTGGATATCTTGATCCAACAATTGGCAAGAGGG
The DNA here is from genome assembly GCA_900068975.1 of Hygrocybe conica. NCBI lineage: Eukaryota > Fungi > Basidiomycota > Agaricomycetes > Agaricales > Hygrophoraceae > Hygrocybe > Hygrocybe conica. The sequence goes on along the minus strand of CEMM01321851.1, from coordinate 309,419 downwards.
ACATCCGACCTAGATCTGGAAGTACGAATAGCGGATACACCAGAAGTGGGATGTGACTTCCGGTGTTTTTTTTTTCCCCCTTGAGTCCAGATCTTCCGCCATTTATTTTTTCTCGTTCTCTGCTTTGCGGATTTTATTTTATTTTCGTTTCGTTGTATTTCTCTAATTTATACCTTCACGTGACACTTTAATGGACTCGACCTCGGAACGTTCACTCAACCGTCAAGTGGTCCTCGAGGAAGATGAATACACCGCTGCATTGTCTCATATAATAGCCCGCGACTTCTTCCCATCTCTGGTGCACCTCGATGCAACCAATGACTATCTCGATGCCTTGGACAGTCGTGACCCGCACCTGATCAATGCCTCTGTCCGTCGGTTACAGGAATTCAACACCCCGGCGGCAAACCGTCGTGCAGTACCTTGTGCGACCCCATCGCGAACGCCATACGGCGCCGGACCTTCCGAGACACCCCTTCCGGCACCCTCAAGGGAGCCTTCAAACAAACGACCTCGATACGATGCAAGTCTCCGCCTCGATGACTTCCAGTCTCGGTACACATCTGAAGATAACTCGAGCTTTACGCGCATTCTGGACGACGAGAATCGGAAGCGGAAGGAACACTGGGCTTGGGCTTGGGACGCGGAAAAGAAGGTGCAGGATCAGCGGTGCAGGATGCTGGAGAAGCGAGAAAGAATGTTCATCGAGGCACCACCTGTTCCAGGTGTCAAGGAGAAATTCGCAATTGAGATGCCCAAACCTGCTGGGTTGATCGCGGATGGTCGAGAATCGGAGGATAGTGAAACCAATGAGCTTGGTGTTACAAAGTCGTCGTCAGAAACGACCCAATCTCAAGTCGACGTCATGGCTCCAACAAAAGATACACGGTCCGCCGGGGTCGATGGATGGAAATTTAAGGTGAGTGGCAACTTAGCCACCTGCGTCGGGATGGGACTAGTAGTCATCGTGACTCTCCAGGCTCGAAATTCTCTCATGTTCCCTCCTGATGCCGATACGTCACCTTATGATCCACCAGTCGCTCGCACAGAAGGCGAGCCTGACCCTAAACTTATTTCATATGGCAACACTCGCCTTCCCGAGCAAGACGATACGCTACCCACTCGTCCTTTGTCGGCCCCTCCGAGTCCGTCACGCAGCCACATAAATGCAGCCATTGCTGGAACACCATGTGAGCCTTTCCACACTTATCCTTCTCTGGCATCTGGTGCCAAATCTATTCTGCAATAGACCATCCCGGTTCTCCTACCAGTACCAACTTTTCACTCGTCCCAAACATGCCTTCTCCGACGCCCTCCGAACTCGGGCCAGCGGCCGTCAAACAACTCATGACATGGGGCACATTGAACGCAACTCCTCGAATCATTTCTCAGACGGACGATCCAGCGATCGGAACAGCGGGCCCGTCATTCCAGATTCCGGCCCCATCGCCTCGTGAACGATTATCCAACAAACTGTCAAGTAAGGCATCGAAGAGCTTGCGCGAAAAAGCCGGGCTCCTAGGTCTTGGTCAATTGACCCGGACGCCTGGCATTCGGCGCACTCCTCTGTCCACCAATGCATATGATGGGAAGAAGGGGAGTATGGCACCTCCGTCATGGACACCGAGACGAGCAGAAGCGGCAGCAAATTTAACACCTGCAGCTCGGAAGTTGCTGGACAGGACAACCATGGGAACTGCTGCTATTAAAAAAACTGGGGCTTCGGCAGGAGTCGTAGGAAATGCAGTGAAAGAGACAGATCTCAACCGTGTCAGGTGGACGCCGACGCCAAATACCTTCGGTAGGAAGGAATAACGGCGTTCTCCACTTTGCTATGCGCGACTGTGTCGTTGACCATGAAAGAATTACAGTCATTTGCGTTTGTTGAGAAGAATGCGACAGCGTAATAGAGCAAGCGCAGAACAAGGAAAAAGAGACATTTGTCAACTTCGTCAAGTACCCGATACCTTCCTGCGTTTCGGCTGAGGGATATTGGTCTCGTCTTTCTCGTCGTTTTTCGGCACAGAACCACTCGGAGAGGTCGACGTGAGAGTGATTGGTTTGGTCCTCTTTTTTACGACCACGCCTTTCAATGATTTCTTGCCATCCTTCTTGATAACGGCGGTTACTGGATTTACGGGAGGACTGGTGATTGAACGGAGAGGCTGTGAAATTGCTGTTGGCGGGTTGCTTGCGGCACTCCGAGCGGCGACGGCTCTGGATCGAATCAGTCGAGCGGGATGGCATGAATAGAAAGAATAGACGGACTCCTTGAAATTCTTGACCTCCTTGCCGTCCTCGAGCTTTCGTTGGCGCTCCTCTTCTTGTTGGCGTTCACGTAACGAATCGAGAAACATGACCTCGTCCTCTTCTAGAGCACGGAATTGATTGGCTGCAGAATGTTCAGATGGACTTGTCAAAAGCAAGAAGGGATATCATTTGGGGGACCTAGTTTTGTTTTTTCCTCCCATTCTTCTTGCTTCGCCGCCTGTGTACGGTAATCACTGTCCGCGATGGAGGTGTACACTTGAACTGCAGCACTCACCCTGTTTGCAGCAAGTTTCTGAGCAGGATCAGTTGAGGATGAGACTAACGAGTTAGGACGACCCTCCCGAGCTTCGTATGCCAGCTCTACTTACTTCTGCCAAGCTTCGACCATCAAAGGAATCCTCCACAGGCTGCGGTGGAGGTTCCTGGCCCAACCTGCGGTGACGCCAAGTGAGAACTTGAACATTGCACGACGGCGAAATTTGGGTGTACCGGACCTTGCATATGCAGCCTTCCATTGCTGGTCTCTCCTGGCCCTCGCCGAGTCGATCTCGTCTTGAGAGACGAACCGCGAGCCCACTATGCCCGTCGAGAGCGAAGGTACGGTCATATCGTCCATTGCGGCGAATTTTGAAAGCGCCGGCGTCACCTGTTCCATCCTCCATCCTGCCATGTCCGTCAACCTCCTGCCCTCCAGCTCAACAACACACAGCGCCCGCAGTGGCCGGTTACCTCCACCAGCCGACACGGTCGTTACTGTTCCCCGTAAGTCCTTCCTTTACCTTGAGCCGATCTTCAACATGATCTCTTGTACCGCATTACAGCCTGGGCTCGCGACGAACCCCCCTCGCCGGATGACGCACAGTCCGTGCATGAAAGCGAAAACCGTCTCTCGGTCCTACGACCTTCGGCCGCAGCATCCCATGCGTCTGTCGGGCACTATTCGCACCTCGGTGCTCCTTCGCCTTGGTGGGCTTTCACCCTCCCTCGGAATCGAGATTCTCTAGCACCACCTCAACCATCGCAAACCGACACGTCCAAGCAGCGCAGGGTGCATCTGTCATTCCGAGATCGTTCGATGTCGTGGCTTCATCCGAACCATCTTCGCCGCCACGCCGCCGAAGGAGTGCAAGGTCGTACGGAAAATGACCATTCCCATGATTGGAACATTCACTTGAATGTTCCAGAACCTGAGCCTCCATTCACACTTAGCCATAACCGCACGCCTGGATGGGATACACCGTGGACGCCCAAACCTCCTGTTGCAAATACAAAGGAACTCGGTAATTACTTCGACAACGTAGACCCACAAGGGCCTGACGTAGGCAAATGGAGTCAACGAGGAAAGCGGCTGCGAGTCTACATACTCAGTCACCACCATGTTCCTCTCGTACGCACCTATTATCCTGAATCTTCGTATTGGGATCAATGAGTCCCCCAGATTTTCAGACTTATTAATATTGCATTAACTTCGGCTGCTCTCGCTCTTGCCGTACGCACGCGATCGATGGAAGAGCGCCATGGCGTTAAAGGAGCCGTTGGAAGTTCAGCGTCAGTCCTCTGTGAATCCTTTTCTTTTGTTTTCTTATGCCCGATCCAGGACCATTGTTATCATTTTCGCTCCCTTGACTCTTGTGCACGTCGTGATCGCGATATATGTGGGCATGTTCTGGCATTTGAATTCTCCGCAGTCCTATTCACCTCGCCGTTGCAGCTGGAGTATTTCGGCCGCCCATTAGGTTTATGGCGCACCTCCCGCAAACTCGCTCATACTCTCTTCGAAGTGCTGTTTATTTGCGCGTGGTCTGCTGCACTTTCGCTGTGCTTCGACAACTTCTTCACATCTCTAGTCCCATGCGCTGCCTGGTCGAGGACGTCGTGGTACAATTCGCTCGCGAGACCATCAATCCCACAGCTTGAAGCCCTTGACAAGAGCTCGAGCTCCGCAATTTGTGACAGTCAATTGGCCCTAATATATCTCGTTGGAATCGGGCTGGTCATGTACTGCGTCAATCTCGTCATCAGTCTGTTTAGGATCTTTGAAAAGATGAAGTATCACCCACCTCCACCAAACTTCCGTTGACATGTACACTGCCACACTATTGTATCTATTATCTTCAACCCAAGATACTGCTTTTAGGTCCTGCACGTAGGTGCGCCACGATTTTCGTAAGCGGCCCGTCTTCGACGGTCACGGAATCGGATGCGCCAAGGCGCCGACGACTTCGGACACGTTACAGTCAACGACGCCTACGAAATGGAACCTATAATACCTCCCCTTGAAATCCCCCACACGACAACGAGGTACAGTCCACGAGAAAAGTTTCCGGGAGGGAAAATGGACCGTCGGACAAATTACGCCATCGGCATCGCGTTGTTGCTTGTCGTCGTTCTGCTGTGGACCTCGTCCAGTTTCTTGACCCAGGTGACTCTTAAAATTCAAGCGTGCTGTAGCCCAACCACTGAACCGTCTTCAGAACCTGTTTGAGGGCGGTTATGAGAAACCGTTTCTGTCAGTGCCACTGCCAGAATTCCTTCACGGCAATCGTAACGAGTCCACAATGTCCTATAGCGTGACGTACATGAATACGAGTGCCTTTTCACTCTATTTGGTGCCGTATCTGATTCGAACGAAGGGCTTGAGAGGCCGTAGCGATCGGGATGGCTTTCGGATAAGAGGTGGTACTAGGTAATTATGAGGTTCATTTCGACGTTGGGTGTCTATCTGTTTGCTAAGATTTTGACTCCAGGACCAGCGGTTACGAGCCTCTGAGCAGCGACGATGACCCTTCTCCAAGCGTGAGTCGTCAGACGTATCTGCTTTGTGGACACTCGCGTGATGTTACATGGTTACAGCGTAATGACCTTCATGCCTTAGAGACGAGATCTTTAGCGGAAGACCAGGCGCCTTTAACGACGCAAGAGACAGCAAAGCTTGCGTCGGTGTTTTGTGTTTTTTGGTTCATAGCCAATTGGTCTGTGAACGCTTCGCTTGATTTCACTACCGTTGCAAGTGCAACAGTATTATCAAGCACGAGCGGTTAATGATACTCCCTCCAAATTTATGTTGGCCGTCACTTACATTTACCGCCAGGTCTCTTCACCCTTGTAATTGGCTGCCTGTTTCGGGTAGAAAAGCTCACGATATGGAAAATCGGCGCTGTCTTCACCAGGTATTCCAATACGATCCATTGGCTGTTCGCTACGGTAACACAATTGTTTCAGCATCATTGGCGTGGCGCTTGTGTCTTTATCAGACTCGTCTCAGCCTCAAATATCACGGCCCTCCAACCGACCCTCCCAGGCCACCTTTGTAGCTTCCAACCCACTCATGGGTGACGCACTAGCACTCATTTCAGCCGTGTTTTATGCATTCTATGTCACTCTGCTCAAGGTCCGAATCCGCCACGAGGCTCGCATAGATATGCAACTCTTTTTCGGTTTCCTCGGTTTATTCAATATCATTGCCTGCTGGCCCATTGGGATACTGCTCCACGTTATCGGAGCGGAGATTTTTGAGCTGCCGCCATCGAGATCGGTTGTTGCGGCGATTCTGGTCAACGTGAGTTGCAAAAAATCCAGCTGCCGGTGATATTTCTGATGATTCGGGGTAGATGGGAATTACGCTCTCCAGCGATTACATATATGTTCTATCGATGCTCAAGACAACACCATTAGTGGTCACCGTCGGCTTATGTCTGACGATTCCGTTGGCCGTATTTGGAGACTTCATTCTCGGAAAGTCGTCTCGAGGACAAGTCATTTTTGGTGCAACTCTGGTGCTGATAAGCTTCGTCGTCGTCGGTGCAGAGAACGCCAAATTACAGGAAACCGCAATCAACGATACCGGTAGTGATGATCCATCATAACGCAATTCTCGGATGACTCATCACGGTGGACAACGGAAACGCAACGAAACTCAAAACTAGACTACAAAGATGCCATTGTCATCACGGAGTTATACGACGGCATGAGCACATTGTGGGCTGGTTGGTCATTCGTAAAATAGTTTCAAAGTATGATTGGTCTGAGATTGGATAAAGCTTGTACGGTCCTGAAAACACCAGTTCAAAATTCTCCATCCAATGATCAAAGCAGCCATTGACACAGATGCGAGGTGCTGATGTGCTAGATCTCAGCGGGCACCCCCTCACGGTGACGCTTGGAAGTACAAGGGCCATCATGACGACGCAAAAGGTGCAGACGATTGTGGAACTCGATATCGTTTCTCGTTGGTGATGGTAGATTACAACTACAATATCGGGCGGCATTACCGAAGGAATATCATTGGCATCAACGGTTTCTTCGTGATCATGATCAGAAACCCGGTATGGTGCAGACTACAGTTTCAACAATCCAGTTGCCGGTATCCTTAAATGAATCGTTGCCCAGTCGACGTCATGATCGCGTGCACGTGGCATAGCACCTCCGCGTCTCAAAACTCAAAAATGGTGAGGATAATTTTTAATGACCAGCGGACATCTATATTCAGCACTAGGGTAGCCTAAAGAACGTCGTCAACGACCTGGTGTTCACCTTCCTTCCGTCAAATTATCCAAACGCCACTTTGTCACCTCTGGTCAATCAGAGCCAGTCCAAGTTGGGCAAGCAATCGATGTCTCGGTAAGTCGAGGCTCATTGAATCAGCATTGAAACGTTGATGCAGTTGATGCAGGGAAACGATATCCTAAACGATCTCGCACACGGTCCGAAAATTCACGGTCCCTTGTCCAAGAAGGAGAAACAAATACTCAAGCATGACTCACTCACACGTCGTCAGTTTAGATGACTTATGCACGATCAATGATTGATTGAAAATCCCAGGCCTAGGATTGTCACATTCCCCATACTCAAAGTCGCATGAACGCAGGCTGAAACGAAAGGCAAAAGAGCAAATCGCAGGCGGCTTGAGCGACCTGCAGTTAGCTATCTCGGCGATTGAGAAAGACTCTGTTCATGAAGAGGGCAGCTCGCTTGACCGCGTAACGTCTGTTCCTTCTTCGAAGCATAAGCATCAAGAACTTGCCGTGATTGCGGAAGGCAGGAGAGCGCCGCTCAACAAAGCGCAACGAAGACGCGTGCTGTATGTCAAGCCCTGCAGTCCTATATTTTTTGGGGGGTATTGATATTGTCTTTCAGACAGACGGAACGCCTACGATATCCCCTGACCCTGTCGAACTGCCTGGCTGCGATAAAGCCAGGCTCGAAGGATGAAGCATCGCGTGTCGAGTAGAATCACCCACGGACACGATGATGATAGCTAACTGACCCCAGGTCATGCGGTTGAGGTCCTTCTCAGTGCCCAGCGGACAGGATGCTTCGTCGAAGTTCCCATTCACCAGGGCCGAGCATCCAACTCGGCCAGATCACTGTTTACGATATTTGCGCTGCCCGTCTACTCGCCCCGATGTACAAATTAAGATAGTGAATACATCCAGTATCACTATATATATTGCATGTAGGATATATTTCCGGAGGTCCGTAGAAATGGGATTGATGGGTATTACGAGGCATTCCATTCCTCGTCACCCTTTCCCATCCCTGCACTCCACACAGTACTTCCGCTGCCGCCACTTCTCCTACTTCGGCGGCTCCTGTAATCCCCAAATCGTGAGATTTCGGTATATCCACCACTGGCACCTTTTGCGATCTCCGCGCTAAGCGCTCGTTCATGTGCATCGAGGGCCGCAAGGTTTTCCTCGGCTTCAGCCTGTGCCAATGCTTCGGATGTTAAATCGGCAGGTCCTCTTGGATCATCACGAGTAGCACTCTGGGCAGAGGCAATGGACGAGGAGTCGGAGTTTGCTGGCGTCGATCTCGAACGGAACCAAGAGAAGCGAGACTGGGTGGCAGTAGGGACGGAACTAGATGCGGGGGATGAAACGCTCTTTTGCATTGATGAAGTTGGAAGAAGGGATGATGCTGGGGTTTTCGTGATACCCATCAATTTCATTGTAGCGTTCAGGCGTTCCCGCTCACGCCTATCGTTCTCGTCTTCCACCGTGTCCAACTTGCGGGCACCCGTCAAAGGCGTGGACCCTGGTTTGAGTGTCAATGGCCGCAAGCTTGGATTTTCTGCCTTCTTGTCAAGGCCGCTGAATGAGAACGTCTTCCAATCGAAAGAGAGAGACCGCCTGTTTGTCTTCGGGGCAGGCGCGTGAACTTGCTTTGGCACTGCTGTCTGTGGAGGACCTCCGAATCGGAAGGATTCCATCGCGTTGGACGGGTTTCCGGCCACGATTGACTGCGGTCGGGATTTCTGTGGTTTGACTGGTGACCTCTGAGCAATCGGGACAGCGGTCGGAAGAGGGGAGGTGGGCGAGGTCTGGGCCTGGTAGTCGATGGCCAGCACATGCTCGAAGCCTTCTTGTGCGATAATCCTATCAATGATCTTGGACGCATATAGAGACAGTGCTTTGTTGGCGTCTTTCAGGGCTTTGACTTCAGTTCGTAAAGCTTCAATATCGTTTGATGATGCACTAGGTTCTAGTCCTGGCGAATTTCCGGGCTTTTCCGTCTTCTTCTTGCCCTTCTTGCCCTTTACATCGTCAGCTGGACGATCCGAACTGTCGAATATGTTTCCTTCCGAAAGAATGTCCTTGTTTTCGGCACGTCCTAATTCAGCAGCAAGATCGAGACCAGGTCCAGTGATGGGTAAACCTGCAAGAGATTCGCCACGAGGAGACTCGGATACTCCCCGTTTCCGACTATGTCTGGGAGGGTGACGAGGGCGACCAGCGAATGAGGAAGATTCGGAGTCGCGAGCACGGAGCCCTTCGAGGTCGTGTTCGAGGTGATATTCAGGCGTCTCGTCTACTCTGTCCAGCGTACTACGGCCTATACTCCGTACACTTCCGACATCGACACTGTCGTCGGCGTCTGTATCATCGTCAGTGCATTCTTCGTTGCTTTCGATGCTTTGGGCCCCAGGGACTTGCTTAGAGACATCGTACTGTCCGCTGAGGGTCTTCTCTCGGAGAAGGATCATATAGCTCTCGTTTTCCTCCTGCAATTCGCAGTTGACCCTCTTGAGGTCTGCGAGTTGCGTCTGCAAGAGAACGAGAGTGCTCTGCAGTGACGCATACGAGGTCGACAAGGTGGACAATTCCAACCGAAGCGAGGTCATTTCGGCTGGTTCCGATTCGGGGTCTTGAGGTTCCTGCTTCGGAACGTGGAGTGCGTCATGAGAACGGTAATCTTCATCGTCATCTTGTTCCACCTCCGAGTCTTCCTCTGGAACGGGAAAGGCCACTTCGGCCACTTTGCGAGATTGAGTAAGGGATTGGATGCGAGATTTGAGGTGCTGTTCATTATCATAAAATGCCTGGCGTTCCGCTTCGAAGGTAGAGGTCTATTGTAATATCAGCGAGATGGTCGGACAGTGTCAGTAGACATTACCTGGTCGTTGTATCTTCGCTGTAGGTCTCGTTTTTCTCTTTCAAGCTCGCGGACTTGTTCTCGTAGCTTCTCCACCACCTCGATACGCGCGGCCATTTCATCTTCCACGCGGCTTTGATCGGCGTATAGCTCATTCAGCCTGGACTCAGCTGCACCCAGAGCTGAGGAGAGATTAGCATTCTCTGAAGTAAGGGAGTTGATGGTGTGGTCTTTGATCTGCAATTGCAAGAAGAGCTGAAGAAAGGCCTGTGAAGATGAGAGCAACGACACGAGGGAGATAGGAAGGCACCTGCTCATTCCTCTCTGTTTCGAGTTTGAGGGAGACGGACAAGGACTCCCTCGTCTCTCGGTGCTCGCCATTGAGCTGCGGTGAAGGCGGCACCTTGAGGGACTGACGACGTGGTAGAGAGGCATTGAGGGGAGTCCTTGAAGCCGCAGAGGAACGAGATGGGACGGTCTTTGTGAGTAATGGCGGTGACGAGGAGGGGGTTGCGGAAGACGGGGACCGCCGCGAGCCTGGTGACCTTGCGAATGTGGTCGCCATGAGCAGAAAACAATGTTCCAGCCACCGACGAGGTCTGCAGAGACCGTCTTGAACGAAATCCAGTCAGAATCCCTTCAGACGGTGAGTACGACGCCCTCTCTCCCGCAACGACGCCCAACCTCGACCAGCTGTTGGTCTCCGTCGCCGTAGAAAGTGATTTACTCGTTTCACCGACCGTTCTCTGCTCTGATCACATCCAACTTGAAGCATCTCCACCAGGCAGCGCACTCATCCCTCAGTTGGACGCCCACCTCTTTACTGCACGTCAAACAGGCCCATCAGCTCAATCTTCGTTCAATCGCGGGGATGTCGTCGAGATACAGGGACCCGCTGCGTCAGGCAAAACCCATCTGCTCTACCACCTCCTCACTACCTGCTTGATGCCGTCAAGTTTCAACGGCTGGAACAAAGCCGCTGTTGTTCTCGACGTGGATGGCACCTTCGATGTTCACCGTCTCCAGCAACTCTTCATTTCCCGCTTGTCGCATCTCGCCATCAAGTCCGGCAGTCATTCGACAGGGTCGCAACTGGAAGAAATTGGCGCTCAGTGTCTGCAGAGATTACACATCTTCCGTCCCACGTCGTCATCGCAGCTCGCAGCGACCGTTCTCCATCTGGATACATTCCATGCTACCCATCTGTCCGACGCCGAGATCGGCCTTCTAGCAGTTGACTCCATCAGCGCCCTATACTGGCCAGATCGTTTCACCGTGGAACAAGTGCGGACAGGCCGACCTCAATTTACCGCAGACCCTACTACTTCCTCTTTGCAACATGTCAGCCCAATCCATCATCTCCTGTGTGCCATACAGAGATTCAGACTATCTCATGGTTCCGTTACTGTCCTAACCAACTGGGGTCTCAACGCCTTGCCTGACAGTCCCTTTTATAAGCAACACCTCCACCCATTTCCCATTCTCCTGACTGACAACCAGGATGCCGTAGGGAACGCCAAGTTAGAGGTTACTCCTATTATTGACGAGAAACCTCACGCGCTACCCCCTCTGACCCACCAAATCACTATTCCTTTCACCCCTGTGACACAGCTGCAATCTCCTACGATGTCAACCGAACCAGAGACTTCTGGACTCGACGTGTCGGAGAAGCGCCCGGTATTAGCGATCGTTCGAACGTCTGGCAATGCACACGTGGGGCGGTTCTCGTTCAAAATTCTAGAGAATGAGCTCCTCGTGGACGAAAATTCGGAGGTGTATTCAGATCTAACCACCCTTTGATGCCTCTACATGCGGCGCCTTTTACCTAGCACAATTTATCGACGTGATCAATCGCAGGAGAGCGCCGAGCGCTGAGCTGTGTCACCACGTATTGCGTAGAGAACAGCGTCTGCACCGCACGATTATCTTCTGTACTATAGTATAATTCAACATAAACATTAACGCCAGTGTGATTGTTCTGATGATTGCTATGCTATATATGACAGGTACAGGTTGAGCTGTGTTGTAGTGCGTGTGCTGTGTGGTCCGTACTAGTACAGTATATCCAGCAATTAATGTGACCGAATCCGTGCTGTAGTCGAAATAAGGGGTTTCTGTAATGTAGAATTATGGCGAGAATAGAGTATGTTGTACAGGAAAGACAGATCCTGCGCTGCAGTCGGTGCGGGGAGACGTCGCCAGGACACCGGTATAAGGGTATAGGGTTGTTTCAGACTGACACGCCATATATCCGATCGAGAACGTCTTTGTATGCTTCCTCGACAGCTTTTCGCCGAATGTTCCCTTTCGTTGACGTCCGCGGAAGGGTCTGCCGTGGAACAACAACGACCATGTTTGTTGACGTGATGCGTTCGTGAAGGTATCGGCGGGCATGGAACTGCCGTGTCTTGCGAATGATCTCCTTTTTGAGCTTCTCGGCGTCGACACCAATGGCTGGTTCAACAAAGAGAACGGGCGAGGGACGTCCAGTTCCCACCACCACGCACTCTTCAATCAAACTGCCACAAGCCAACCTGACGTTGTCTTCTATCGCTCTGTACAAAATATGTAGTTAGCGTGGCGTATACGTGAGATACCCCTGTGACATACTTGGTATCGCATCGCAGACTGTTTTCACTCTTTATCCAGTCATCATCTCGCCCACGGAAGATGTAAGAGCCTGGCTTGACCTCTTGGAACAAGTCACCGGTGTGGTAATGTCCATCAGACTGAAGCAGGGAAGGATCCGGACAGTCGCCCGAATCGGCCAGGATGACAAGCTCTAGTAGTCGTGCATTAGATTGATGTCCCGACTCGGTTGATGTCTCGGGGGAGGTGGGAACAAAAGCATAGGATACGCCGTCGAGTGGGCGCATCGATCGATCACCACTACCGTCCGAGGATAGCATAGCGCCACATTCAGTGTTACCAAATAGGTCCTGCAAAAAGGGGATTAGGTACCGGGAAACCCACGCGAGGGTAGCTGATCGTACCCTGAGTCTGATCCCATTTCGATATGCCCATTCTTGATCCTCATTCGGTAATGAGATACCAGCGGTCAAGACTTCATCAAGACTTGCCAGCAATGTGAGAACCTTCGGGTTTAGGCGGGAATTTTGGATGTGTCGAGACAGATGAGAAGCGAATTGATTGAGACGGTTGAGACCGCAATGATGGACCATATCACATAATTCATCAGTAGAGAACGGCAACGCGGTCGGTTGGATTACACAGGAGGCGTGCTGTAGACTGCTGAGAAGCACTGAGAGGCGAGTCAGATGAAGGTGCACCCAGGACTTGGAAAGTATACTGACTGAATGTTTGCCCGATGTGACACATGCTTCCCCTAGAAGGCAAGTAAGAATCGCTCTTGCACATATAAAAAGGGGAGTGTGGCCTACATCCAGACAGTGACGTCTTGCCGCAAGGGGTTGTTTGGAATCATGAGCTGTGCGGCTTTGCGAATGATCGTGTCCAACCACCTGTAACTACATGGCACCAGCTTCGGACTTCCCGACGTGGACCCGCTCGTGTGGAAGATAAATACTTTGTCGTCACCGTTGATCGCGGCTGAAATAGCAGGGATTGGGTATGCTGAATCTCCAACATCCTCGGCATTCACAGCGACATGTGTTGGTACAGGGCTTGACTCAAGAAGAGATGCGAAGGAGGGATCAAATATCAGAGCTTTTGCGTTTGCCTTTTGCAGGAGCTCGTAGATGACGGTCGGATTGGGCAAACGGAGGCTGAATAGCTGGGGGATGTATCCCGCGCGCGACAGACCGTATATGTGGAGAACGTCTGTATAGGTCATTCCACCAACCCTGTATTGCTTGTGTGAACACAATTGAAGACGCTTTGAGCAAGGTACGCACCATAAGCCGACCACCGATCTCGGATGAATGTGCTGGGATCTTAGTGTTCGTGTCCAATACCTCGCGAAGCGCTGGACGTCGGTCAAGAACTCAAGATAGGTGATCGAGTCCCACAACTGTCGTTGGCCTGCAAGACGGTTTGTTCTTGGGATCCTGAAGACGGTTGCATTGGGATGACGGGAGGTTGTGACCTCGAGGACGGAGAGGTGGGTACTGAAAGGGGGCATTGGGATGAGGGACACAGCAAGAGAGGGGGTGCAGAAAGGGCATCTTTTAGAAAGGGCTTTATACGCCGAGTCGCATTCGATCGAATCTGTGAGTCAAGGCTCGGCAGCGTACAGGTATGCGACAACAATCGGGATGTTCCCAGTTTCGAATAGCCTCGTTTGACGAGAAGGGTCCAACTTGAAACGAATTGGTGGTTAAGAAGATGCAACAGCGCAGAACACTGCGACCTGATGAGGGAATAGCAGGGGTCGAAGATGGGAACAAAGATCGAGATGCCGTCTCGGTGAGACAAAGACGCACGGAGTAAATGTCCGATAAAAATAATAAAATAAAATAAAAAGACCCTGAGGCAATGCATGGTTGAGTGCAAAAAGAGGAATGATACCGTTGACACACACCGTCGAGGACGATAAAATGAACCGTTTATCTCGGATTTTGACAAATGCGGTTGATGTTCCAAGTCACGTGTTCTGACGGTTGTCAATCTCCTCCGTTGTCTGCCAAATCTTCATCGCGTCAGCGGTCATTTAGACAGGTCCGCTGTCTTTCATATTGACTCACATGGCTGTGCAAGACACCGCATTGCAACCATACCCTCGTTCCTGTGCGTCTGATAGAGCCAGACTTTTTGGTAGTGGTGTGAAACCCATGTCGAACGTCAAAGAAAAAAAGGAGTCCGTCTTGGTTGCCGTTGTCGGGGTCGGCGTTATTGACTGCGGTACAGTAAAGTAAAGTAAAGTAAAGTAAAGTGTAGTGCAGGCCTCCGGGTATCACCGAATATTATTCTCACGATGTTCAACCCTCGTCAAGTCAACCTTAGGAATTGCTGTGGTTGTAAGTGTGCGACGTCAACACCGCCCGGTCTCTCTGCCCTTACCGCCTTTGTAGCCTAGCGGTCGATCAGCAATTCTGGATATCAATCTGGCTGTCCATGCTCTCTGGGGTTGGCTCGTATTGGCATATCCGTCGAGCAATCTCTGCATGTGTCAATCCCCTACGCGTTCCATCCTTCTTAAAACAGCCATGGCTCAACAAAATCAGCCCGAGATCGGCTTCCAAAACGCTTCAATGCTCCCTTTCCACCCTCACCAACAGAAAAGAGCAGCAAGAGCAGCCATCTCCAGAACTCCTCGCCGCCATCCATCAGATATTTCACGGACCAAGGATCAAACCCAGGGCTCTCGCATTCGTCCGAAATTCGTCACTATTATCGAAACAGCTGTTAGATCGCGAACAAGTTCGAAAACTCGCTCAGGCCATGGCCAAAGTATCTCCTCCCCGAGCACACCAGCTGTTGACTATTGCCCACAAACTTGGTTGCCATCTCAAACAAAACGCGTACGAATGTGTTGCGTTTCAGTTGGCACAGTCTGCGCGCTGGCATCTCATTCCTCCCATCGTCTCTCTGGGCATGAGAGACACCGGACGTACCACCGTCCGGCTGCTCAACTGGCAGGCGCGAGCACGCATAGAACTCAATCATTTCGCGCATCTCGAGACCCTCCTAGACGAGTTCCAGAAATGGGGACTGACCCCAAACCGCACCACATTCCATCTCCTCTCGTCCGGTCACATCCGCAATCGGGATCTAGTCAAAGCAAAAGCTTGCCTTCTCACCATGGAATCACAAGGAATTGCCGCAAATCCATCGACCCATGCTCTTGTCGCCACCTCATACCGCTCTCTGGGTCCAGACGAGCAAGTTCGAGCTCGAGCAGTCGAAGCTTTGCAAAATGCGAGCCGTACATCAGCCACAGCGATTCTCAACGCCTTGATACACCTCGAAATCGAAACCGGCGATGTATCCGGCTTTCTTCAGGAGCTGTCTGCTTTCGACGATATACCGCGATACGTCCCAATAATATCTCTCAAATCTCCAAACCAGCACATTTCTCGGCACGGCGGGAATCTACCGCTTTCCACTATCGGTGGCACATCGCCGCCCGAACGAATTCTTCGCTCCGTATTGTTCGATACATCCACGTTCTCCATCCTCATCGATTATCTTACCAATTCCAACGACTTTCCCCGCGCTTTGGCTGTGTATCAAAACATGATCGCTTTCGGCGTACCACCAGATGCCAGAACAGTCGCCGCTCTTGTGCGACTCCATTTCGCGATGGGCGACGACGCAACCGCAATTCTCATCACCGCCAAGATGTGCAACTGCAGTGACGAACTGTCACATGTTTTAGCCCGCTTGACTTCGACGTCTTCGCAAGCAGTCAATATCCCTCTTTCCTCCTCACAGCCTGCCATTCCACTCTCCATTGAGATTCTCAATGCACTTCTGAAGGGTTTGCTTGACTTGCATGGCATGAAAGGCGCCTACGCCCTCCTCCGGATGATGCACGGCGCCAGATTTGTACCGAATTCGAAAACGATCGAGCTACTCGTGACCCATTTACATCGTACGGTGCGAACGAATCCCGTCCCTCTGCTGTCTTTCTTCAAAAATACATATTCGGACGTTCCCCTGACTCTTCGGCACGTGCACGTTTTATTGGGATCCATTCTGCGTCGAGAAAAGCGCCTGCGCTACAGTGCCGGGTGGAATCTCGCCGCCTCGAATTTCGTGGCCAATCAACGCGATGAACCGCAACCCGTGTCGACCACGAGGGCCGCAAGAAAATTCGATCCTATTGCCGGAATTCTCCTACCTGACAAGGCGTCGTATCGTGCTTTGATGCACCCATTTCTGCACTCGTTAGCCTCTCGCGGTGTCCGGAGTGATAGGGCTTCTTGTGCATTGCGCATCAGGTACGACGCAGTCAACAATTGTGATCTCAACTCGGCGAGGGGTGTCTTTCAGACCATGCTCGCTCGTGGCATGCACCCAAACGCTTACCACTACAGCGCACTCATGGAGGGTTACGCAAGGCAAGGGAATCTTCGTGCAGCCCAAGCCGTTCTTCGATCTGCTGAACGCGCTGGGATTCGACCGAACGTGGTAATGTACACGATCTTGATCGTTGGTCATGCCCGGCGAGGGGATCCAGAATCCGCGATGCAAACTTTTCGGCAGATGACTGCGGCAGGAATCCAGCCAGATGTTCCAGCAATAGACGCTGTATCAAGTGCGTACTTCATCGTAGGAGCGCAGGCGATGTCCAGACGGATCCTATGCTCGTTGTGGCCCTTGATTCAACCATTTCCGAAAGCCTTCCGATCTGCGTCGCTACGTACGTTGGCTCGGAAATTTCGCGCTCTGCATCGCTACAAGCGACTGAACCAACTAGTCTCACCGAAAGAGGAACGGATGGTGCGCCGAAGGCTCGAATTGTTGCTACAGACCTGGAGACATGGACATTCACGATATAGTAAAAATAATACCCAAGCTATAGCTTCGAATTCCTCCATACATCACTCGCGTCCTGTACCCCGTACCCAACCCCGACAGGAGGCAACTGGTTTCCGCTGAAACAGATCAGGGTTTGAACTGTCCCACTGAGTATTTGTATTTACGCCCGGTGATACTTCGCGTCGAGCAGGAGGAGTGCCGATTTCACTGCATCCGTTCTTACTTCGCGTATGCGGCGTCGCTTGTATTCCATCCCATCGAGCGGGGCAAGCCTTGCGTCACTGCGCTTAGTACGTCGCTCCGTCTCGTCTAGATGCCTGAATGAGTCGTCTAAATAGCAGGCAGGAAGATGCACGTCAGACGACGACGAAATATGGTATAATCCGTGTGGTTGGTACGAACCAGCACACTGCGACCGACCAACTACCACATCAGCGAGCAGAGCCAGGTCCGAAAAGTCGGCATTTGGATGTGCCTTTAGCTGACTCCAAGCTTCGTTGGTAGGAATCGTCTCGGATTGACTGCTGGGCGTGAGCGGATGTGCCAGTGTGTCGCTATATGACCGAGAACTGTCTTCCGCGGTGAATGTGCGTTCGGATGCTAATCCTGGGCTCGTATTGGCCTCTTCAACTTCTCGGTCTGCGTGATCGGCGCAGGAAGCGGAATCATTGATCGACTGACAAAACTCCCTTCCAAATACATCGTCTGCACAGGCAGCACAATTCCCTGGATCTCCCGAACACTTGACCGACGAGGTTGACGACAGGTCGGGCTTAGCTTGTGTTGACAAAGGGAATACCGGGAAAATGGATTTTGACTTGGGAAGCGCCGAACCTGACCACGGTAGTGGAATGGGTGGATGGTAGGCTGGAAGGTTGTCAAGGACAGAGATTCTGGGATCACTCTCCCGACTTGTCGTGAGCCTGTGAATGTGGTTGATCGATGTGGTTGAACGTGCTCCCGAAGATGTTGATCCTCGAGGCAATGCGATACCAGATGATTTGCTGATTTGCGAGGTAGAGACGATACCTCTGTCGGAGGATCCTGGCATGACGTAGTCATGCCTGAGAGAAGGACGGTCGAAACTGGGCTGGTCGTAGTTAAGATGTTTCGAGGATATGGTATACGGTCGCGACGGAGAGGCACTGTTTCTTGAATGTCCTCCTTGCAATCCAGATATGGTTTCCTTTAGAATGCGATTCTGGAGGAGAAGGTCTTCGTTCTCCTCCTTCAATTTCCTTGCGAGAGACTGCAAGGCCACACTGCGCTCCAAATCCCCTTTCTCATAAGATAGAATACGAGCTTCCAGTTCCGCAATTCGAGACTGCCTCCGCTCACGAAGGGTACGCTGCGCCACTCTGGTGCATATGCCTGTCAAAYCATTGACCGGACGGTCACACTGGCAACAGCRCAAACCTGTTTTTGATGCGCCTTCCCTCATCACCCTGAAAATGATTGAGATTCTTCACATATCGATCGATGTAGCGCATGCACGAACCTTCATGTCCTGTGAATCCTTCTGTGACCGGCGACCTGGCTTCCTTTTGGGTGGAATGACCCATTCCTTGGAAGCTCAACAAGGAATGAGAAGTAGAACTCCTTTCGATGAGAGAGAAAACCACTCTACGTTTCGCCCAAAGAGTTGAAGCAGTAGATGAACATGGCTGCGACGATGCCATGATGCCTCAGCCTGAGGGTACCAAGCTCCAGCAATCTTATCTGATAACAACGGCCGAAAAACCCCGACAATCACAACTGGCACAAATTATTCGACAATCTCTTCGGTCTGCTCAATAACCTCCTCAATCCAGACTTCGATTTCTTCCTTGTCTTCGTCGGTGTCACGGTCGTGGGTTGCGAATTTTCCAGAGCGATCTTCCGCAAGTTCTTTCTTGCAACGAACTCGCCAGGCATTCCATTCATCCACCAACCTTTTGCGCTGAGCAATCAGGTCCGCGCTGTCTGCCGCGTCCTCTGCGGCATCCTCTTCGTCAAATGCTCGGCTGTACTCTCGCAGGCCCTTGCGGATTTGACGTTGGTGCTCCTTTGAAAGTAACGTGCGCGGGCGCGGACGCCACAAAAATTGCTTGAAGCGATCCATGATGTGCTTCTCAACCTCTTTTCCACGAAGGTCCCAGATTGCGTAGCCGTTCTCAAGCTAATTGGAGTGAATGTCTGAGCGAATGGTAAAATGGAAGCAAGGCGGATACTCTCACCTGATGTTGCCAAACGCTCGCGCTCGTGGCCAGATATCGTCCGCTTGGATCCCATTCCACATCCGTAACGCCATAATGATCTGCCGTTCCCAGGAGTTGAAGGCTGGTGCCCCATTCTTCTTTTGAAATCTGACCTTCCCTCTTGTCGTCGAGGTTAAAGTCGAGGTCCCAGAATTCGAGTTCAGATTTACTTGGGGAACCTACTGTGGCAAGTACAATGTGACGACCTCTGGGAGACCAACGCACATGGTTGGTGGTTCGTCCAGGCAGGGTCCCTGCGAAACTGGGTCACCGATGCGGAAGTGAATACAATAGCGCTGACTGACGAAGCAGCTTGAAATCGTTTTTGCCGCGGTCCAATTGGTAGAAACTGACTTCAGTTTTGATGGTGACGCCAGGCCCAGGATTAACAAGATTTGGGTCATTGCTGGAGACAATAGCAAAACGTTCTCCTCGTGGCTCCCACGAAAAATCCATGACGGTGTCTGTGTCGATTGTCACGACGCGGAGCGTACACAATGGCAGGTGTAGTACCTTTAAACTCGAGCACTTCCACAGGACAGTCTTTTTCACGCATGCGGAATATCTCGAGATTGCAAAAACTAGATTTCTTGGTTTTTGTGTGACGATCCACTTTGACGCAAAGGAAATCGCCCTGATTTTGCCAGTAAAGCTTGCACTACAGGGTGAGATCAATCAACCCGTCATAGCAGTCGAATGAGTATTCCGCCCACCTCAGTTACGTTGAAGAGATTTTTCTGGCGCAAGATCGTGCGCGTGGGGAAGCTGATCAACGTGACTCTCGCTGGCTGGTTTGCAACTTCCGGGGTCCAGTATGCCAGCATATTCTCCCGTGGTTTCTTCGCTGGTTTGGTGGAAATTCCATCGACGACAGCCTTGGCATCTCTCTCAGCATCTTCTATGTCTTTGTCTCCTAGTGGACACCATTCAAAGTCGACGACGCCCTCGATCTTCATACTCTTCTTGCCGTATAATCCCATGCTTGGCAATTCATATACACTGATTTGTTGACCGGGAGTGACACGGGCGACGTATTTATCATCAGGACTCCATTTAAGTGTAGGCCACGGAATTGATTTTTTGCGACCGGGATTCTCTTCGGGAGCAGTCGTTGTGGGAAATGTCCGTAAAAGAAGACCAGTTTTGATGTTCCAGACAGCGACATTATTTCCTTCATCATCGGGGGAAAGGTATTGAGGACCCTGCGGGGCGCCAGGGGGAACAATGATGGGATCGTGGGACCACGTCACGAGATATTGTTCGCATGGAGAAAAATCGATCAACTTGACCAGAGGATGAGCGAATCGTTGTTGATGTTCGTGCGACGGACCCCCCCAAGACGTCCCTCCCCAAAGGCGAACGCCCTTTGCGTGGATAGAGGCCATATATGTACCCAAAGGCGACCATGACACGTACCATTCCGTCCAGCCCTGCATCCATGAAACAGGTACACAAGGAAAAAAGCGAGCAACTACGAACCTTTCTGCGATATGCCACTTCGCACTGCGAGGGCTTTCCGTGCCAATGGATTTCGACATCGTCGGCACGGTAGGTAACATATTGATCTCGGCCTTGAGGATCAGCAAGCCATGCTTTGAGATATTCCTGTAAGAGGTACTTGATGATGTCCCATATGAGATCTACTGAAAACAAACGCACTCTGGGACGATAGGCTTCTTGTGCGGGCTCAACGTATGCCTCATCCAATTTCTGATACCGCTCAAGGTCCGTAAAAAAATTAATTTTGAAGTGATGCTTGGCATCGAACGCATGGCCATTCATGGCATTGAGGGCGAAAGCAGCGTCATCAGTCGTTTTGAAATCGATGAACAGATATCTATATGATTCTGTGAATAGAACGATGCCATTAGGTAGAAGAAACTCACCCTTTGCTCTTGCCTGTGCTGTCATCCCAGGGCATGAAAATGTCGTTCACTTTGATTGGAGCACCTTTCCGGGAAAATTCTTTTGCGATCTTTGTGAGTAATTTTTCGAGCTTGGATTTATCGATGATTGGCACGCCGTCGACGACCACAGTATTGTCGAAGTTCTCTTCGTAAGGAAGATGGTATCTATGAGAGCGAGTGAATCAGGGCATTCCGACTTGGTAGTCATACGTACTTTTCCTCGATGTCCCTGTAGTCAATGCCCTCGTCCATGTTTGTGGTTTTGCGACCAAATCCGAGTCCGAATTAGGACGTTCCCGTTCCACTATGCTCCGACTTCTCACTGCAGGTCAGTCCCTCCTCCGTCTGTACCGCGCATCTCTCTCACAGCCCTCCAGCACGTCCTCGCATTCCTCTCGCTATACATGCGTACGTACGACACACATACCCCGATTTCTAATCTCAATCCTTCCCCAGTCGCACCCTCGCCACCTCACAACCACCCCCCGCAGACCGCGCTGCCGAGATCATCGACAAACTCCCCTCTTCGCCAAACCTCATTACAAAAACGGGCACGGCTCTGCTTGGCTCTGGTCTCCTCGCAGCTGCCATTTCCCATGAACTCTACGTCGTGAACGAGGAAACCGTTGTTGCGGTTGGCTCTCTCATCTTCTTCGCATACCTCGCAAAAGTCTGTCTCGTTCTTTCTCCTTCCAGTGCTTTTTAAACGCTTCTTTCTATTGCAACCCAGATTCTCCGCGAGCCCTATCGTGACTGGGCGGACGGCCATATCAATCGCATCAAATCTGTCCTTCAATCCGCTCGCGCAGAGCACACCCAAGCAGTCAAAGACCGTATCTCTTCTGTGGAAAATATGAAGAACGTTACAGATCTTACAAAGGCCCTTTTCACTCTATCCAAGGTAGACGAAACACAACATTGCGGGTGGTCGTGCTGACGACTCATGGAATCCCAGGAGACCGCCCTTCTTGAAGCTGCAACCTTTGAGCAGCGGCAGAAAACCGTGTTAGCTTCCGAACTTCGTTCTGTCCTCGACAGTTGGGTACGCTATGAGCAACAAATCAAGCAGGCGGAGCAAGCTGCTATTGCACGCACAGTCAGCGAACGCGTTCGTACATCTCTAGCTGACGAGCGCGTACAGCGCGAAATTCTTTTGTCAGCTGTTGCAGAAGTCGAACGTTCGTTCTTCTCCTTTCTTTTCCTGTGCACCGATCTTACGCCTTTGTTCCTGCAGAGCTGGTCAAAAGTCAGGCGCTTTAGATAGATCCCGCTTCAATGCAGTTTTCTCATCTACATGAATGAACAATCCGCTCATGCAAGCTCGATCTGAGTCCTGCTGATTCCCGTTCAACTTGTGAATTATTCGCTAAGGACAAAATATCCCATCCGATTAGTTGGCTACCCTCCTGTGCTCGCACGTGAACCGTCTACCGCCGTACATCTCGTTCACCACAAATAACACTGCACTCGAAGGAGGTGCCCCTTGCGCGGCATTAAGGAGGTTTTCGATAGGCACTCCGATCGGTGGCCTCGCGTCAGTTGACCCTGTATCAGTGTGCGCGTGCATGTAGGCCTCAAGAAACGCCGTACGGGGGTCCACCGCCTCCGTGACCCCCTTTCCTGTTCAATAACAACCTCAGTCAACACGTTCAAATGCAACTTGCGAAATTTAACTCTCACCATCAAAGCAAACACGGCTTTCTTTGCAAAATCTGACATCCCAGGGTGCCAACATCGGCACGGACTTGACAGATCCTGCTCGGATCAGTGTCCCAAAGTCAATGTGTTTTGGTTCAGATGCAGCTGTAGTGCGATTGTTCACAGAGCCAGCAGAAGAAAGCGACGTTTCAGAAAAGCAAGCAAATGAAGACAAGGACCGAGAGCAGGAGGTAACAGCAGATATATCGGAGAGCGGTTGCGATTCCAGTATCCCTGAGGTACCTCGCGTGCCAACAGGGGAGGTATCCGAATCTGCATGAGTAGCAACCTCCATGAATCGTGCTTTCTTAGAATGCGGCCCGATATCCGCCTCTGAAACACCGTCAAGTAGGTGCTTGTGACTGTTTATCAGCGAGCGCGCATGTCCACGAATATTGACCGCTGGGTTTTGTGAGAATAAGGGGGTTGATGCACAGCCCTGGTTTTCTCCATGGACACCACGGTTAATAGTCATCTCTCCTGGGAAAACGAAGCGAGTCCGGGTTTTGGAAGGCTTATTTTGTTGGGAGGCCAGAATTGGTGGATGACCAGCTGGTGACGCTGCATTAGCAATCATACCATTGACACCTGCCGTCTGTGTACTGTTGTTCTCGTCCAGAGGCCTGAAATAGTCTAGGTGCGCCAAAACATCAGTGCAATTCATGTATGCGTGTTAAATCACGCCGAACCACAAGAGACGAACCATCCAGAACGAAACGCGAGATAGGCATCAGAAAGTTCTCCTGGGCAGACGTCCAGATCCAATGGGCGTGCATGGCCTGAGTGGTACACGTGCGTCAGCTTCTTCCAGAGACTGAACGTGGATGTGATCATACGATGGTGCCAGTGAAATTTGGCGAAACCCTAGAACAGTTTCAATATAATGTGTGGGTAAGTTGAAAAGAACTATACGTGGCGAGCCAGGGATCATGTAGCCCCTCGCAGAACACGTAGTCTGCATTGCGAACGTCGTCCGAGTGATGAAGCAGAGTGCCACCGCGCGTCACTGGGAGAGCCTTCAGCCTGTGAACGGACTCGGAGATGGAACGAACTTGTGCTTACACCAGGTTGCGATTAACGATTTGGAGACAGAAGGGCTGAAGAACGCTGGAAATGTGGAATGGTCGCTATCAGACGTCTGATAGCTGTGTCGACGCACCTGTACCGGAGAAGAGAGTCATCGACGGTAGTATTTGACCCTTGATATGTGAACCGTGGAAGTTGCTGTAATGCCATGCCATATAATCGCCACTCATCCTGGACCTGTCCTCAATCACTCGATACAGTATACTGTACCGATACCCGCGCAGACCAACTTGAAAAGCACTCTGGAAACCGTGACGGGAAGCTTTCAGAAGACGATGGGTCTGACTCGGACATCTTCACCTCGCAATCGCCACTGAATGCTCAGAAGGTTAGCGCTTCTGCCAGTGGTTGAACACCATCAAATGGCGGTGTCTTGACTCTCAAAGGCCCATCTGATCCTTCCCACTCCGAGTCTCATGTCCTCTTTCCTCGCCGACACCGCAAGTGGTGGGCAGGATATCCCTACTGCTGGCGAACCAACCGAGTCTCGGAGAGATATTTAAGCCCGGCTTAGTCCGTACTTCACGATATGGGCAGCAGCGTTCGGCTTGATCAGTGATGGCTGTAAGTGCAAAAATGCGAAATTTCGTTGTCAGATCCATGTAATGACTGTCAGCCTTAGACCAGAATAATCTGATGACAATGACAAACGTATCCCATTTAACAAAACGATGTATTTCAAGCCGCTGATGCTATCTTGTCCTCGCAAATAGGTCACATTCAAGGCACTGTATCCCTACTCCCTAGGTGTATCTACTCGCGTTTCTAATACTTTGCTTGTAGGTTAGTCAATCCAAACCCCCAATTCTTCATTCACAGTGATGGACCAGTCACAAGGTGCTATCATTGGTCAGGTAGTTGTGGGCCTTGTCTGCGATAGGCTCGGTCGGAAATTCGCTCTAGTTCTTACGACATCCCTCATCGTTGCTGGCGCGACGTTGGGAGCCGTTGCTCACGGTGCTCACGGAAGTTACGCCGGGTTTTTCTGGTTCTTATGCATCGCTCGGGGCATCACTGGTGTTGTCAGGATATTCCTGTTTTTCTTCCAACATAAACAATATTGATCTTCCTTCCCCAGGGAGTTGGTGGCGAATATCCTGCATCGTCGACATCGGCTAGCGAAGCAGCCAACGAGAACACGGTGAAAAACAGAGGTCCAGGTGTGTCTCGCAAACTATCCCAACTCCCAGATCTGTGTCCATCATATTTTCCTCATTTCTTCAGTCTTCATCCTGGTCACAAATTTAGCTCTCAGCATACATCGCAGTTATCATATAATTGTACCCCTGTGCCTTAATCCCTACACCTTTCGTAGCTTGGTGGCCCTTTGGCTGTCTCTGTATTTTTGGTTGTCCTTTCCGTCGTGGGCAAGAACGGTCTTCATATTGTTTGGCGTGTATGTTTCGGTTTCGGAGCACTCCTTCCGATGACAGTGTTTTATTTTCGTTTGCGAATGCTCACTTCAAGGCTCTATTACAACGGAGCCATCAAATGTATGTTTCTTCAATAGCATTCGACGCAAACACCACTCATCGCTGTGTACTAGTTCGTGTGCCCTACATATTAGCGTTGAAAAGATGTTGGGGGGCTCTGATCGGGACAGCTGGCGCCTGGTGTGCATGTTTTCAGCGCTATAAATGGCACACCTTTGACACACCGTCAGGTTCCTTTATGACTTCGTCAGCTCCTAGTTTGACGCCAATACTCTCCGTGTTCTGATGCTGTAGTCTTGTCCAAATAACATTCCCCAACGGGATTTTTTCGGCAACCGTCATCTCCACTGCGATTCACCATGGCGACATCAAACAGATTGCGGAATGGCAGCTTTTGCTTGGGGCCATTGCACTTCCTGGAATTTTTATTGGTGCAATGTTGTGCAACCGTCTCGGAAGGCGCAGAACTGTGCGTAGGATCCATATTTCAGTGCCATATAATTGTCATACGCAACATGTCCCTTTCAGATGATGCTTGGCTTTGGCGGATATGTCATCTTCGGTCATCATTCTGTGCTATGATTTTGGGGTCGTGCTTATGACCGACGTCTTGTTCCAGGCTTGGTGATCGGTCTGAACTACGACATAATCACGAAAATAATCCCGTTGTTTGTGATCTCGTGCGTCAGTTCGGTCTTCCCGAGATAGGATATTTTTCATCCCTTCTCCAGTTTTGGCGTCATGTAATCCATTGGCAACATGGTAGGCTTTATCTTCAAGCCACGACGATGTTGCTTATCTCGCGGTGCAGGGACCCGGGGATATGCTTGGCCTCGTCAGTGCCGAGTAGGTGCCATCCCTTTCACTCTCTTTACAATGACCTTATTTGATCCAGATCCTATCCTACGGCAATCAGGTACGGTATGGTCCGCAGAGCAGGAATCTGCAAAATTTTCTACCTACGATCGTCACAGAGGGACCTGCTATGGATTCTCAGCTGCGGTGGGAAAACTCGGTGCTGTTCTTGGAACTCAGGCGTTTCTACCTTTACAACGTGACCTGGGCAGAAAGTGACACCTTTCCTCATCATCTTATTGACTCTCGTCGTGCTGATCATCAGTAGGTGGATATTCATCGTCGCCGCCATTTGTGGAATTATCGGAATCCTCATCACTTACTTTCTTGTCCCTGATATGTCTGGAGTTGATCTGGAGGAGGAGGATAGCAAGTTCCTACAGTACCTTGTCGACAACGGCTGGCGAGGCGAGATCGGAGAGCACGAGTGCGTCGATGAGCCTGATCGAGAAGACGATGCATGAGACTCCAGTACCAGTGGTAGCCGCGGTTGTAATATGATGGTGGAATGCTGGTTTCTAGAATTAAAATCATGCTTCCTGCTTCGTACGTTCAACTAGCTCATCCCTAAAATACTTCTCAACACGAGTCGCGTTTTTAGCATAAATCGACCCTTCCGGATTATAGGTTCTGCAATTATCGAAAACCAGCTGCACATCATCTGCGAAACTTTCCAAGGAGTTATACTGATTAGTATGCAACTTGTGCTCGATGGTGCTGAAGTCTTTAAACGGGGACGCATGAGGTGACAGGCGTTCCAAACGAGACGAACAAAAAGGTACCCATTGGTCGTTTGATTACTTCATAATAGTCGACCACTTCCTCCGCGTTCACCGGATTGAGAAACGCCCACGCTTGGGGGTGGCCTTGTAGATCAGATAGCAGTCTCTGCATGAAATGATGTTCCGCAGTGCGAGGAGTAGCTCGCGCTGGGCTGATACGAGTTCCCTCCACCGTATCGATATAATCTTGTAAATACTTACGGTGCAGGCATTGAGGCTGGCGTCCATCCAGTTTCGCCTGTGACTGCTTAGAGACGGATGTGAAGAAACAAAACACAGAGCATCCTACTCACTCAGTCCAGGTACCTCCTGCGGGCCGACAGTGATTTCTGAGTGACTACCGTCCTGAAATTGTGGCAGGCCGGGATAGACGATGTGCGATTTCGACCTATCTCGAATTTTTGTGAGAATTGCCTCCCTTTGCTGGGCGATAATGGAAGCTTTGTCGAGGTAGTCAAATTTCCGTAGCATAGTGCACTGCATTATTGTTCCTCCCTCGTAATCCTTGATATATCCGGCCCAAATCGAACGATCGAGGGTTATGTCCTTGGTAAAACCTTGTTTCCAGAAGTACCCAACAGCGTAATTGTCTGCGTATGTGAGAAAATGCATCATCTTGGGATAAGTTCGCTTGATGTGTGTCTTGAAATGATCCATGAGCATGCCACCGTAACCCTACATAGTGATTCCATGACTTGTTCATACTCCACAACTAACAAACCAATACCTTCTCTTGATCAGCGGATGACGTCGCAAAAAAAACAATCTCAGCAAAATCACGGTGAGGAAACGGCCTATAGCATATCCCGCCGACAACTTTAAAACCGCGCTTGATGATGGCGAGTGCTTTGGAATTCTCGTCGTACACCAACCGAGCAATGTACTCTCGAGGCATTTTGGGCAGTTGCTTTTGAAAGAGTGTCTTGAGACCTGTGAGAATGACCAGTGATCGAGCCGTCCCATCGTTCTCGACCGGCGTTATGTGGATGATTCCCTTGCGCAACTCGACGACCGCGGCCTTTTCTGTCTTGACAGGTTGCTGTATAATGCATCAGCTGTATGCAGAGCAGACAGACACCGATATCGTACGGCAGGCGATGTCGGACCTCCAGCATCCACAGTGACTCCAGTCGCGAGGCGAGTGAGTTGATTTTCGTCTAATGTGTCCTCTACCTTGACCTTCGCTTCATGGCTTTTGACACCGTTAACCCTACGACTCCCCAACAAATCTTGATTGTGTCTGGCCATTGTTGAGACCAGCCCTATCTGACCTTTGGACTTCATACTAGATGTTTTTTTGCCACTACGATGAGCGGGGGCTTTTCGTGCGGTCATTTCCGGACGATCCATTGCGAGATTGGTGGCCATACGAGCAGCGAGTGGCTGGTCTTCGTCGTCGTCATCCTCCTCTTCGCTTAGGGAGGATGTTGATATTCGACGCCTCTTGTTCGGAGGCTGCGGCGGGTCGCTGAGGACAGATGACGCAGGAGATAGCGGGGGAAGGATCACGGAAGATTGATCTAGGTCGCATTTTAGCACGACGTTACATGAGAGCAAAGAAAGTCACCTGGAGAGCTCGGAACTATGGAGGGACTGTTGAGAAATCTGGGAAGGTGCATTTGCTTCTTCAAGGAGACGATATCCTCATCGATATAACTGAAGTCCAGAAGTTTGCCCTTGTCCTTGAAGACGTGATCAAACAGCTGGCCTGTGTCACAGCTAAGTACTAAGACTTGATTCATACCTATACATGGGAGCATGAGAGGGCACTTTCAGATAACTATGCACAAACGGACCTGTAATAATTCGTCGAGACGAATTCCGACCAGTCCTCTCCTGGTGAATTCGTCTCTATCAAGATCACAGATGTCTGCATTGTGCTCGACAGCCGAATGTCCACAGGCGCAAGATAGTAGATATGTCGTCGTTGAGCCGTCGTCGTCATCTGAACCGTATTGGGTGAGGTCATGCAATGAGTTGGCTTCGATGTCGTCGGAGGCAACGGTGATCCCTGGCAATGGGTGAAGTCCGGTACATGAATTGCATACTGTACAAGAGGAATGGCGTGCTATCTTGATGGACAGTAAAGCATCATTCAGCCTGGTTATTTCATGCGATGCAGGGTAGAGCAGCTTCATGGGGCCAGGGTCCGAGTCCGTCGCGGTCGAAAGAGGAAATCACTGGCAGTGGCACCTTCTCATGTCCTTTGGCCTCGACCGTTCATTGTGTGCTGCATGTCTCCGTCTGGGTCGTCACCGTCGCTTTTATTCGCTACAAGCTGGTTTACGTCGCGTCTCAACTTCGCAGCAAAATCATTCTTCGGTCGAGCAGCCAGTTGTCGGTGTCGCGTCAACTTTGACTTCAGCACTTCAGCGAGATCAGCCGAGCCAATGCGAGTCTGCCCCTCCCACCGACGTGATAAAGCCGATTATGGTGGACAAACACCTTTCTCGTCCCAGAAATCCGTTGGCGCCCAACAAAGTGGATCTTTTCCTCGCTTCCTTACATGCTGCCCGCCCCGAGCCCACACTAGCCGATATTGAGCGATATCGACCTCAGCGGCACAACGATCCAAGCACCCCGCAATACGAGCAGGATTACAACGCTCTCCGGGACACCCTTTGTAGATCATTTTCCAAGTCACAGCTTCGTCGGTTCGCAGAACTGTTTCATCTACCCAAGTCCCGTTCGTCTCGAAAATCCTTCATTGCCGAATCTATAATGGAAAAGCAGTGGAACTGGCCTTCTTTAAAGGATATAGAGACAATGAAAAAGGACACAACCGAGATGTCCGCAATGGGTACGCATTTATTGACCACGATACAAAAGTCACTCATCAGGCTTGTAGCCTTTTCGATCAGCCCGAGCCAATTGTTCTTGATATTGGGGAAGGGTTTGTCACCACTTCGTCGATAGCGTCCGCCCGTGTCTGACGTAGTTCCAAGACGGTGCCGATCTACTCCACTTGTCCACCAAGTACAACTTACGTATATCGTTGATTCCTGATCCTCTTGCACTGAGAGCCGAGGGCCTGCGAGATTCACTGAAGAAGTTGTTTGGACACATATCCGAGCTCAGATCAGTAAGCGTGGGCTCTTGGTCTTCCTGTTGGTCTGCAATTCTTTCCTCTGAGCTG
Source organism: Hygrocybe conica (assembly GCA_900068975.1). Taxonomy (NCBI): domain Eukaryota; kingdom Fungi; phylum Basidiomycota; class Agaricomycetes; order Agaricales; family Hygrophoraceae; genus Hygrocybe; species Hygrocybe conica. Next base: position 279,236 of record CEMM01321851.1, on the reverse strand, counting down.
ACACATTGCTATTCCAGTCCATGATCGAACACACCATTTTATTGCCTATGGGAAAACCCATTCGTGCGGAGGTTCTTCAGAGAATTTCGCGATTGTCAGGTGCCTTCATAGAAAACATAGGCAGCGAGGGCAAAGTATCCAACTCATCCCTGTGACACAACTTTCCAGCTGAAGCACTGTATCCCAGGCTCGTATATGCGTCAAGGAACCACGTTACTTGGTTGTAGCAGAACGACTTGCAACCCGTGCAGCCTTCGAGGTGAGGACTGCTTGGCCTTTACTAATATGACTTATCGACCTCACTAAGGTTCATACATCGCCGATGTCGTCACTCTATGCACCTGCATCTCCGCCGAGCTCTTCTCCTATACAGACAGCGTTGTACCCTGACAGCTATGCATTGTTTCCTTTCTGCTCGCCATTACCCTTGCCGTGGAATATGGACACCGGCAATTCTTACCGGATTCGTCGTGTGGGCGAGTGGCTAGGCATTGACTCGAGAGAAGATATCCAGAAATCTGGTGGCCTAGCGGCCGGTAATGGACAATTCTCTACTTGTACTCGGTATGTCTTCGCGTGCGAATCTCGATCTGATTAATTTCTCAACGGAACCAGGAAATTCGATGACTTGAAGCAGCTCCTGGGTGTCAGTTGCTCCAATCCTTCTCTTAAAATTGCCCCGGTCATTTCAGCATCGTAAGAAATACCTGATCGTATCTCATGGCATAACTCTAATGCAGATTCAGTTTCGGTCATACGATAGTACATCCTACAACAAGCACATTGCGGCCTTCCATTCTCTCACCCCTGGACGGTCACCTACCAAAATCCGAAATTTTGAATTGGGTAGAAGATCAATCTTTGAGGACTGATTTTCTTTCGAGGTAATTTTTCCCCCATGATAACAAGGTGTAATTGTGCTCAATTTTCTTTCAAAACCCTATGCCCATGTAGTCTGCCGTCCTGCCTGCTGGATTCTTCGCCATCCCCGCCAGGTTATTTGCATCGACTCGTATATGCCGCTTTGCCATCGACACCCCAAGCCGACGGCGGAGGAACAGCAATGCATAACACCTCCAATCACGTCATAAAGTGTGAAATCGTCCTTCCGGAACCAAAACTCAAGGCGCTTCAAAGAACTTCAGTGAAATCTGGCAAGGCTGAATTGACCAGTAGTAGGGACCCTGCCTCAGAAGTGGGGACTTTGACGCCTGATCCTGAAACGATTCAGGAGGAGCTACGTTATCGGTGTTGGCTCGGATCGCAGAATTTGGTCAACATGATGATGCCCGACAGGTCAGTTCCTTGGCCTTGGGAGTGACACTTACCTCAAACATTTCCCCCAGACCATATGACATTCAGTTTGCACACTTTAATGCCCTGGAGCTTGATGCGAACCAGGCACCAAAGGACCTGCAGAACTATCTATCAGATCTTGAGCAGTAGTGCGTTGTTCTGTTCCATGTCTGTATGAAGTTGAGGCATTTTCGCAGCCTCAGTATCGGCAATGCAGAGTTGACCCAGCCAAATCCTCCGTTAACCATCTCGCAAGATGACCAGACCTACGTTCTTCACACCAACACTAGTGTGCGACAGAGGGCTGAAGCGGTACATACAACATCGACAACCAATGTGGTTCCCTTAACAGCTGTCGCTATCGTCGAGGATGTTCTCGACCTTGAAACTGATCACAACTCAGTTACATGTCAGGTAAAAGAATTTGCCCAAACTGTTTTACACCTTGTTAATTATGGACATTAGGTGGTGTGCGACCAGCCATATTCCGAGGGGGCTTGGAAAGCTTTTCTCACTGTTTGTGATCACCTTACTACCATAAATTCACCGAGACAGGTGAATGATTCGGCTCAGGAGTCCGATACTTACATTGATATATGACGTCAATCTGCAATCTGCAATTGTGGGTGTATCTGAATATCATATATCATGCTGTAATCAGCTGCAGCCTTCAGCTGAACATTCCGTGGACACATGCTTGAGGACGTCAGCGATGTTGGTATTTAAGAATGTAGGACAGATCTTGGATCGATAAACTCATACAAACGTGGGCGACATCGTCGCACATATATGATCATAAATGTCTTCTCTTTCTGGACGCCTTATCCATGCGTTTTTTGGCTCTGACCTGCATCCCACAAGGCGTCATCAGCGTGGCGATTTCTGGCTAACACAATTATCGGCGTACCTCTTTCTTCATCCTGGAATCAACCATGACGTAGCGGCCTTTCACACCCTTCGGTCGACCCTTCAATCCCTTGTGGGGTCCTTTCGCCACCACGACTTTGACATCTTTTTTCGTCTTGGCATTCGAGGCGCCTCTGCGAAGTAGTTTCTCAATCTGCTGCACCTTCTCTCGCTCTGTCATATCACTTGTGGCATTGATACCCTCCGCTTTTTTCATGGCTTTGGCTAAACGTTGCTGGGCTTTGAGTTTCTTCCGAGCTTTGGCCTCCGCAACTTTCTTGATAGGTCGCGCATCAAGCGCTCGTTGTTTCGCCCGAAGCGCGGCAACGGCTTCCTTTGTTATGGGGATGTTTGGTTTATAAAACTTGGCCTCCTCGTCAATGAACCAAGTAGGTAAACCTTCTTTGGAGTTCAGGGAATATCGACTAAACCCATCGTTGACGAGCTGTGTCTTGGTCTTCTGCCGATTAACTAGCTGTTGCGCTAACGTGACAGCTTCTGGGGTGACCAAGCCATACTCTGTTGAAAGTACTGCATGATCGAGTGCGAAGGGAGGTGGGTTCAAAATCGCTTTCTTACCTTCAACAGCTTGACCGACCTCGTTCTCATTTTCAATAGCCCACATATCATCATCTTTGGATTCCTGGGGTACGACCTCGATGTCGTCTTCTCTGTTGATGGGACAATCCTAGAATTGGATTAGTATTGCGACTCTGGCGTGGCTTGGATGGCTTACGGTCTCCTTTGCTTCAGAGACGGTATTGTGAGGTTCTTCGTGATTTTCATCCTCAAAGTCGTCAAGTCCTTCAACACCAGAGAAGACGTCTTGGTTGAACCAGACTTGAGCAGCACGGGTGATTCCTCCCGATTTCCGGTTTGCGAGATTGGTTACAAGGCGCGACCGCTTGGGGGGAGCCATCGAATCATCTTCGTAACCATCGCGCTGACGCTTTCGATGCTCCAGAACTGGTGGTGCACTGTCACTACTGTCGCTTTCATCCTCAGAGGATGAACGATCCACAAGGTCCTTTGTCGCATGTTGCAAGGTTTCCCATCCGTCGCTTTCCAGTTCAGCGTCGTCTTCCTCGTCACTATCGTCCTTGACACCGTGCCATTCAGCTCGTAGTTCGGGATTCTTTTGCCTTGCGTGCTTGACTTTCGCCTTGGCATCCCTCTCCCTCAACCGATGCTGATAAGCGTCATACAAGCGATCCAATTCATCCTCCAAGGTCGTAACTTTCTGTTCCGCTACGTCATCTGCATCGGTTTCGGATTCATTTCGGGATTCAGCCTCATTCTCGGTGTCAGAGACGGTGTTGTCCCCTCCAAGGAGCTCCGAAATGCCATAATTTCCCAGAGCATTTTCGGCGCCTTCGAGATCGAATATATCGTCTTGTCCTGTAGCGAGTGATGCGTCGTGCTGTTCCAGACCGATATCGAGGGGTGCTGTCATTTGAAGTTGCATGCGCTGAATGGCCCTCGTTTTATTCTCATTTGCCCGCCTGCGTTCGCGTTTTGCACGCAGCAGAGCTTCGGTATGTAAGCGCTGTAACTGTCTGCGCTGTAAGGACCTTCCAAAAGGAGGAAATTGCAAGATGCCGAACCTCTTCGGATATCTGCAGCTCTTCATCCACATCGTCAGTCACTTCCACGACTTCCGTGACTTCCTCAACTTCTGTCCTCCGCACATCTAAACCCAGCTGTGTTGCAACAATTGGAATGTTTGGCTGATGACAAGCTTGTACCAAAGTCTCACCTCCTGGCGAAGAGCTAGCCGCCACTTCAAGAGCATCTTGAAGTCGCTTTTCCCCAGCACTTTCAGATCCTCAACGTTGACCTTGACGTCAGTAGATGTTATCGCTAGATCCAACCACCTGTTCATGAGCTTAAATGAGGCAAAATTCACCGTTCAAGGCAAATGTGCACACCCTTGCTCCTCCGCTGTTTCGAAACTGATCTTATTAGCGGTGCCAAGCGCTGTTATTGGATCTGGCCCTTTGACAAAATCCCCCGCGGATATCTTTTTGAACAAGGTATAATCTCCCTCTTCATACCCGTCACGTCGTCGGCGTTTTTTGTCCGGTTGGAAGACATTCGTATGGGCGTTGTTCAATGAAGGACCATTCCCAAGATCTAAAGAAGCCGATGCAGCAACGTCCTTGAATACGTGCTTCGGATCTAGAAACTTGGGATCGATGTACTTGGGTGCTCGAAATTGACGGCAAACCACGAATATCTCTGCGGAAACATTTCTATCTTCATCGTGAACAAGGCGTAGCACCTGACAGTGTCGTATTCGTGACATACCTCGAAGAAGGAGGTTTCGTAGCCTCCACCTTGCCGAATAATTGATTAAAGACCCACAGAAGAGAATTGTAGTCGACGCTACGAAAAACTTTCGTTACGAAGGTGCCACCTTTGGCAAGAAATTCAACAGCAAGCTTGAGACTCATGAGCACGAGCTCTGATTGGCTGTACGCATCCTGAATCCAAGCGGTGCCAACATTTGGGGCGCCATCATGCAAGACCACATCTGCTTTCCAGTCCTTGAGCTCGGTATGAAGAGAAGAGCGACAATGGGGTGTCGTGATATCGGAAACAAAGGTCACCACCCGTGGAATAGGCTTGATGGGCACCAGATCGACACCTGTGTTGGGTGAGAATTGCCTATAGATGGGATCAGGAGGAAGAAACTTGCCAACTATGACACTGTTGACGGGCATGTATTTACTAGCGACCTGCAGCCAGCCACCGGGAGCAGCGCAAAGGTCGATACAACATCGCGCAGATTCCAAGAACGAGTATCTCTTATTGAGTTGAATCAACTTAAATGCAGATCGTGCCCGATACCCTTGCTCCCTTGTGGACCGTAAGTGGCTGCAATTCTCTAAAGATCTGTATCACCGCTTCACTTTGCAAGTTTGTAGTACTTGTCAAGGCGGCTTTTGCCCGTCTTCTTTGAGATCTTCGTCATAGTTGGTGGTGAAAAGTAGATTTTTTATTGATACCTATTTGGTTGTTCCATCTCATGAGCGAGCCAACAAATTCAACACCTTTGTTATCGTCAAGAGGTCCGTTCTCTGCTTCACCTATGCTATGGAGGTGTGGCGCGGCCATGGGTTAGCACATAATTTTGTCAGCATCATCTGAACTTGGTACCACGTCGGAATCACAGTTGCGGCAGGGATGATCGCGGGCGCATTCGGAACCCATGTCCTGAAGAAAAGACCGGACATGACGGTGGATAAAATTCATGCCTGGGAGACGGCTTCTTCGTATACGGTCCGTAGTATGTGACGCTGTTGCCGTGCGCAGTCTGGATGTCCAAGGGGCAGATCTACAATGGACTTGCTTTACTCCTGGTGTCTCTGCATCCCAAGCTATCGGCTCATAGATTTGTGGGTCCGGCCATTGGTGTTGGAGGATTGGTATTCTCGTGTACCATCATGGCTCTGGTGCTAAACCGCGATCGGTACGGACGTTCTCTGAATCTCTGATGAATTTTAAGTTACAGTATCTGAATACGGTACATTGACAGATTTCGGTTCTTGGGTCCCATCACGCCACTGGGTGGCACTTTTATGATCGCTGGGTGGCTCTCCCTCGTTATCCTTTCACATTCCATTGACTCACATCAACGTAACGAGGTACATCGCAATGGTGCTCTAGTAGAAAGAGGAAGTCAATCACGTGATCCACGCGACGCGCTGATGATTCTCGTGTAAACTCCGCTTAAAATTTCACTTTACAGTCACGTTTTTACCCGTCTCCGTTTCTTCGCGTCTCCCATCCACCCGCTGTATACGCGTACCCTTCCTGGTCAATCACACTTGCTCTTGATTATCTTTTTCGGTTTGAGCCCGTAAGTCCCGTCACCCAATTAATTACTCGTGAGTTCTCTCCTCTTTGCACCATGCCCCGGTCGTCACTCAGCACGTCACGGAACAGCAAACAGGAAACATGTCGGAGACGCGTCAACCACTGGCGCTCTCTTTATCTTTTTCTGGTTCTTCTTCTCCAACGGTCTCGAGACCACTCAAACGGCGACTTACCACCACCGATGCGAGCTTTTTCACCACCTCCGCGACCTCATTCAAGCCTCGTCCATACGCACCAAACGGTGCAATTGCGCCTCCATTAAATGTCTCACAGGACGTTCGTCACTATCGATCGGTGGAGTCACTGGCGATTTCTTCCCCTATCATGGATCCTACGCCAGATGATCCCACCGCGGTCTTCATCCATCCACCTTTTACAGAATTTCCGGATTCGCATTTGATCTCGGACGGATTATCTTATGCTCTGTTGGCGGAAAATCCCAATTGGTTTCTCGATCCACACGACTTCAAATCCACAACCTCCACAGATTCAAACGGGATACCTTATCCGCCACACCTCGAGCCGCCGCGAGGATGGTGCCCCGCCAAAAAACGTGACCTCAAAAGTCGTGGTGCAGATGGTTGGCCTGAGGGCGAAGAGCCAAGACTAAGGTGCACCTTTTGCCGTAGGACGTATGCTGGCGTCAACGCGAAGAGTATGTGGAGAAGACATGTCTTTGAGAAACACAAAATTGCCATGGCGAATAGGCGTGATGGCAATGATCGTCCACGAGGTCGTGGATCCAACAGTACGTGGTGAAAGTGTTGACCTAAGCTGTCTTGTTGATATGCTCTTCAGAGGAGAATCGACAACTGACATCTCAATATCAGGGCACCAATGCCGCCCAGAGCAGCGAGGTCGGGTTCAATCTCACACCTCAGTACTTTTGCGATACAAACACGGTTCAAGCCGCTGCCCTCAAGTCCAAAGTTCATCTCACGTCGCCGCTACGTGACAAAGATGTCTGCGGTAACAATGCAGGACACCCCGATATTGTGGCTTATCCGGCAGAGTCACTATCGTATCCTGGCTTGGCAACCTCCTCACCGCAATTTCTGACAGATTCTGCATTGTCGACCATGACTCCGCCTCTCTCCCCACATCTACTGCATAGTTCGGAGAGCTCGGATAGCCAATCTGTTACAACCACGTCACCCATAATCTCTTTCGCAACAGACCTCCCATCGTCATATGACCCTCTTCTGACGCCTTCCTTCCGTCACTCGCCTGGCAGCTTGCCGTCGGATCAACCTTGGAAGTTTCCTAGTCCCAGTCACCCGTTGCATCTGCGAGGTCAAGACTTGTGCTTGACGATGCTAGGACCCATGACTGGCACCCCAATCAGCAAGGGTATGCCTCTGCTCGACGCGAGCCCACCCACTGTGCCCCGGTCCGATCGGATGGTGGATGCGGAAACGGGAACTCTGCTATTATATTCATCACCCCAAACATCACTGCTCAGGAGCCGAGTGCAAGTATACGAGAGGAGCGGCCGTCAAGTTAATGATTCACCTCTCAACCGACACACACGAACGATGGACCCCAGAAATCGATTGGCGTCGCCTTCGAAACTGGCTGAAACATGGATTGCTGATAACGGTTTATATTCCTCCGAGGTCAACGCAAATCGAACGACGCAGGATCCATTTGATGATGCGTACGGACCCTGGCTCGATCTGAGAGTCTACACGAGTCCGCACCTGCTTCCTGCTGCGGGAGTTGACAGCCCCGTCCTGAGAAGTGGCATCCTCCCGTCTGCGTCGAGTGATGAACTTGGAATAATGAGGATGGAGCACGGAGTACGTCTTGCGAGGACGGTCGTAGGAGATGATACCGAATATATCTCACCGCTGGCCGATAGCGAAGAAATTTTGGGAACGCCATGGTCGTCGTATGTAACCCTGGACGAGGGAGTAACGGATGTGCGACAGGAGAGTGGATTCCTCCAGCGGCCGGAAAAGCGACGGAGGACGATGGATTGATTGGAGGTTCACGCGTTCACGGTGTATATTGCTATAACTCACGAGCTCGCTCTTGCTGTCGCACTTGTTTCTTGTCGCTGTACGTATTGATTTCGATGTGTTTCTGTATAATATATCTAACTCGTTACTCGCTGAATCAATCATGATATATATCATACAGTATATCAGTTCTCAGTTCTCAGTTCTGTATCACTGTATCAGCTCTATCAGCTCTATCACCGTTGCCGTGGCTGGCAAGGGACCGTGGGAATATTGATCGCTTTAATATCCCATCATCCAACTCTGCCCTTCACTACCACCCTCTTCGCATATCACGGTTGACACTAGCCACAGCAGGACTCTGTATCTTGTCGCTCAGCTCTCATTGCGACTCTTTTCCACCCACACGTCAAATTTGTCTCTTGACACATCTATCTCTGCATCAATATTCAATCAGCCCCCACCGACCAGCCCCGAAATACTTTCAATCCGTCAGGGATCTCCATAAATCTCAATGCAAGCTATCAAGTGTTCGTGCCATTCATTTATCTCTCGAAATCTTGTTAACAGTCGCTTACCAGGTGTCGTCGTTGGCGACGGTGCTGTCGGAAAGGTGTGTTTCAGCGGAACCAAGTTTTAGCCTCTCACCCTACCGACGACGTTTCAAGACATGCCTTTTGATATCCTATACCACCAATGCGTTTCCAGTACGTCTCCGGCTACTATCCGCGTGGCGTGTGCCTTGATAATCATTCACAGGGAGAATATATTCCCACTGGTGCGCACCATGAGGTTTTCCTCGGGTGTTCTTTGGTTGATATGTCGACCTAGTGTTCGATAACTACTCCGCAAATGTGATGGTGGACGGGAAGACTATATCTCTCGGCCTGTGGGACACCGCTGGTCAAGAAGACTACGATAGACTTCGGCCTCTTTCCTATCCACAAACCGATGTATTCTTGATCTGCTTTTCCCTGGTTAGCCCGCCAAGCTATGAAAACGTCAGGACCAAGGTATCCCCCATTCGTGATTTTTTATTTATTGACACGCTAACGGTGACTGCAGTGGTTTCCTGAAATCTCCCATCATGCCCCTTCAACGGCTATTGTGCTCGTTGGAACGAAGTTGGATCTGCGTGAAGATCCTGCCACGATTGAGAAACTGCGTGAACGGCATGTCGTATCGATCCGTCATACCGACTGCTAGTTGACCTGTCCAAACAGTCGCATGGCTCCTATTCAATACTCTCAAGGTTCCGCCATGTCCAAGGACATTGGAGCTGTGAAATACCTCGAATGTTCGGCTCTCACGCAGAAGGGTCTCAAGACTGTGTTTGACGAGGCCATTCGTGCTGTCTGTGAGTGGAAAGGCTGCCCTTGTTTTTTTGTCTTTCTTTGATGCTCAACTCAACGCCCACAGTGAACCCCCCTCAGCGCGAGAGGCACAAGTCCAAGGGCGGTTTCAGGTGCATTCTGGCGTAAAGGACTGCAGTGAGATGAAGTATATTGGCCATCTAAAACCTTTCCTTCTTCTGTATGAATACTCTTTCGTTTTCACCTTTACCCCCCACGGATTAAAGACCTACGTTTGTTTCTTTTCCGCCTGATTTTACCGTAAAAACAAAATTCTGCCGGTATCCAACATATCCTTATATGGTCATGCCCTTTCTCCACCAAACGGTTTCAGCTGGTAATCTGATGCTCGGTAGTCCTCCCTTGGTTGCGCTGTGTCGTCTACCACACCTTTTCCTTTCACCTTCACATCCTTAACATCCACCTCCCACTCCTTTCGTTTTCATCCGCTAATATTCTCAAAAAGGCCTTCATCACTTCCTTCCTGGTCACATTTCAACGCTTTGAATTATCTACCAAGTCTGGGAATGTGGTCTGCAGACTGCGCGTCTTAGTATCTGTATAATTAATCCACGGAATATTCTGGTAATCCCGTCATTGACAGCGGTGAGTACGCTTGATCCAATTCTAGTCAAACCTGCCGTGATCCATCAACCATTCAGTGATGCGTACGTTGCAGGGGTCAGACCAAACCCCATCAGCGGCCTCCGCTCATCGCTCTGTAGCCTCTCAAGACTCTCAAAGGTCCGGCATTGCCGCCAGCGCTATCAGCTTTGGTGGAGAATCTCTTCGTCTATCTCAGTTCCCCAATCCACCCACAGAGATACCCACCACCCCACTACAATCCGAATTCGGCCCCCGTACACCGACGAAACCAAATTTTAGCTCTAGGGATACGCCAGCTGTGGTGCCCAAGCGAAGCCATCAAGACATGCCATCAGCTTCGTCTGTCACGGATCCTCTCACTTGCATTGCCCCAAGGCCCCTGCTATTGCCGGATGCCTCGGGTTCCCGTGGGAGAGGTTCAAATACCTCGTCCCCGAAAGGTTCTACACGTTCACGCACCCTTCCTCGACACCCGCTTCAAGCCAGTGCCAACAGCAACCCCTCCCCCCGAGCTACTCCTACACCGTCTCCCTCACCATACACTTGGCAGGAGGGGACCCCCAGTGTTGACTTGGATCCTGCGGAAGACCGATTACTCTCAACTTCGTTCATCACATCCTTACTATCGTCGACGGAACTCGATGGAAATACTTCATATTCCCCAATCTCCTTTCGCACCATGACACTGCCGCCTTCTCATGCCGGCGATGGGCTTAGTTACATTTCAGCTAGTTCTTACCCTCCGCCTTCGCGCCTAACCGGTTCACCCTCCTCTTTACTCCCGGCACAGCCACCGCCCCGCCTTCTTCCCGCCCACAGCCATCCGGACGCACGAGGCCCCCCTCCTAGTTCGTATCCGCCCACCATGAATGTCACCGCCCGACCATCATCTGTCGACTCGGCAACGTTGCATTCAGCTTCTGGACACCGTCCATTATCTGTCCCTGGAAATGCTAGCATATCTCGTGGACGTCGTGCTTCGGGGACAACCATGGTTGGCGCATCATCTACAAAGTTGCAGACTCTTTACGACGAGGAAGATGAGGTGTCAAAGCCTCATGTTCACGAGATTGATACCGTTTCTGGTGCTCAACAGGCCGAACCAGATTTGACGGATGGTGTTGATAACGGAAATTCGGACACATCCCACGCTGCTCCCTCCTCGATGCTTTTCAGTCCTGCTTTCCCCTCGACCGCCGGTAGTCATCCTCGTCCTCCCCTGGACGGCCGCAGAAAACCATCGATGCGAGAGTCACAATACTCCATCAAGACTACCAGGACCGCTAAAAGTTATGTGTCGTCTTTCATTTCCCGGGTGTCTGCCGTGGCGTCCGGTCATTCAGTCACAATCAGGAGTCCCTTTCGATCACGAACCACGAAGCCATTACCCCCCATCCCAACACTTACACATCTATCTGTGGTAGCGGAGGCGGAGAGAAGAAGGCTCGAGGAAAGATTACCGATGCCACAGCTGGTCAATCGTGCGGATACCTTGGCAAAGATGCTGGAGAAGGGCGAATGCCCACATGACAGTCTGGATCCAGCTCGTCAAGAAAAGTTCGGTGCTGAGAGCTTTTATGGTCACGAAAGGATGAATAGACGCCCATCATATGCCCGTCATGTTCGCCTTCCCTCTGCTCGAGATCGCAAGCCCAAGGAAAAAGGCCGTTTTGCAATGAGCAGTCTATTCAGTACTGCACCATACCGGTGCCAACGGAATCCGGCTAGTAAAACACAACAGGCTGCGATTGCAGCGTGTGTGCTCACTCTCGTACTCATCGTAGTGGCCATAGCTGTCGGCGTCGCGGTAACGAAGCGACGAAAGTCGTCCCCTGTGTGTACAGGAGCTCTTACCGGAAAGGCATGCAATCTGAGTGGGTGATGGATGCAAATTATATAACTCGCCAATGGCTAATTGCACAATTAACCCCTCCCCCTCCCAGATGCGACCTGTGTTTGTACAACATCACTTCCTGGCCAATGTGGAGATCTCGCGAGTGGACTGATCTCTCTTATTCCAACCGTCAATATGCTATTCAAAATGAACCTGACCCCAACATCTTTGTCGGTGGGCATATGGACAGCGCTCGGGGAGACGATTGGAGGCAATTGCGCTCCTCAGGTCCTTCTCGTAGATGTCTCGTCCGGCCTCGACCCCGTCACGATGCCTAACCGAACATTATGGGCACAATCCGCGCTTTTATGGAATTTAGTACAATCGCAAGACCTGGCTACTGTGAAAAAGATTCGATCCTTTGTAAACTCTGCCCCATGGGATCGTCTCAGCAATGCGGATGGCCCTGCCCAGGATACTGCCGCCAAATTCCAGATCTCAGCGTCTGGCTTTTTATTTGATTTTGCTTCCCAGACTATCAGCCAGCCCAATGTAAGCTTTGTCTCCGACGCTCGTCCTACCAACGCGCAAATTACTCGAGTCGATTCGGTCGCGCAAGGCGTGCTGGATAGAATGTACAGTTATGCTCTTGGTGCGCATAGCAGCCTCTTACTTTTCTGCTTTTATGCTGAGATTGGGTGCACAGCATCGTCCACACAACGACAAGCGGCTTGGGCCACGTATTGGCGCACTACACTGCAGCAGCGACCCGAATTATTACCAGTCTTCATGTCGTCTATCGCCTCGTCCCCGATCCTCGTTCCTTTCAATGCGTCATCACTCCTCAATGCAGGTTTGTTGACAAACTCCACCAACACCAGTTTCCCACCACCCCTCGGATGTTATCCAACTTTACTCCGCACTCATGTGGACCGCTTGAACAACATTGAAAGCAACGTGTTCGGCCTTCCTCCTCTTTCCAGTAACACGAACAACCGATTTAACGCGGCATGTTTCCCTACACGGCCACTATATGGTGTTCTCGATATTCTCCAATTGCGATTGCCCTTCGTCGATTCGCGCGCCCATGTCGCAAGACAGGCCGCTGTGCTCAAGCGCGACGTGGCTCCACGCGCCGTGATTTATAGCGGGGAACTACTCAGTGCACTACCGAGCACTTCAAGCCTGCCCGATATCACTATATTGCAAGCAAACCCCCGACAATTCGGCACACTGAACCATTTCAGCCATGTGATGCTAAATTTTTTCGCCTCTATCCCGGACATCAATGTCGCCAGAGCACTCGTTAATTTCGTCTTATCATCAAGTACAGCCCCTCCCGGCAACAACACCCTTCTCTTCCAGTCACTTTCTTCACTACCTACGCTGGAGGTTGCTATCTTCGGTACCATCGATCCTTCTGATGTCTCCTCGTCCGTCTCGTCTTTTGCAGAAGGCTCCGGACTCTTCTTTGGGTCCGATCCAGCCGCTGCACTCCGCAGTTGGGCCATAACTGGAACAAATTCGTCTGTTGTCTGGACGGAGTTCGCGTCCTCACCACAAGTCGTGCGCGACTCATCTCTCACTGATTCCGTTTTTAATTCCGTTTGGATTCCTGCATACAATTTCCTGCATTCAGCAAATCCCGGCGTCACGGTGGGTGTCAGTAACATTACCAACGCATTCCGAGCTGTCGGACGATTTAGTTCTTAGACTAGACGGGATCTTTGAGTGCAGCGACGCTGCCTCATTTGTATTTATTACGCACACATACACCCTCTTATTTACGTTCACGGTAGACGCTTCCTGAGGTGAATCAGTCGATGACAATTCTGACTTTGCACCATTGATCTGTCTGTAACGCTATGGATATTTTTTTTGATTGTCATATATATGTCACTATATTTGATGAGGCCCTATGATACTGGCATTGTGAATGGTGCAGAATTCCGGACAACATACGTTACGCATCGTCACAACGACGGTGAACCGTTGGCAATCGGTGGTTTGATAGCACCCATGACCATCTGTCGCCATC
>CEMM01321851.1:238751-265314 GCA_900068975.1 Hygrocybe conica | reverse complement strand
TGACCATCTGTCGCCATCCCACAAGACAAATGCAAGACAACATCATGATACCCACGGTGGCTATCTTGGGACCGTTGGGTACATATTGCCATCAAGTGAGTCGGATTCCCTGATATCAAGTGAGGGCACGCTGCTAACAACCAGATGAAGGCAGCATATGAGAAATTTGGAGATTCCGTCCGCTACCGCGAGGAGAGAACTATCACAGGTTGGTGAGCTTTCAGTGGTGGAATCACGCATTCACTGTTGTTTTGATCAGACGTCTTCAATACCCTTTCGGACGAGACGCCTCTTGCTGTCATACCCCAGGAAAATTCGATCTTTGGATCTGTGGTCGAGACTTATGATTTGCTCCGTCTTCCGGAAGTCGGGGATAAGGTGTTTGTAAAGGGAACAGTGACGATCTCTGTTCAGCACTGTCTTCTCATTCGCAATGGTGTAAAATTGGAGCAAATAGGCCGAATATTAAGTCACGAACAGGTATGCCAAAATCATTCCATTCACGATGATGCAAGTTGAAGTTGTGAGGGCGGACAGGCGCTGGGTCAGTGTAGCGTGTTCATCAAGAAGAATTTTCCACATGCGATTTTGGAGAAAACAGCATCCACTGCAGCTGCCGCGAAGGCTGTATCGATGGGTGGCGACAATCAGACCAGTTCTGCTGCAATCTGCTCCAAAGTGTGTTCGACGGTGTTTGAAGGCCTTGAAGTGGTACGCGAAGGAATACAAAACGAGAGTTGTAGGTGTTCATCTACAGATCCACCCCGAGTTGGCCGATGCTCATAGGCGATGACGTTGCACTGCCTCCGAAGCTAACATGACCCGCTTCTACATTCTGGCGACTGCTTGTTTCCTTGTGCCGTTTCCCCGATACGGAGACCCGAAATGTGCGCTGGTCCGCACTGAGTGGCAACCAACAAATGCAGAATCGGCTGGCAATGTTGCAAGATTACTTGTGACATTAGGTCTGCTGTGCACACGGGTGGACCGTAGACCATCGCTTACTCGACCGCCTTTTCACGACGTATATTTCGTGGAGATACAGGACAACGGCGGGGGCGATTCGCAGGACTGGGAATCCCAAGTTGAAGGAGCGTTACGGCGTGTTAAATGTATCAATGGCAATATTACTTTGCTCGGCATTTGGTAAAAAAAAATGTTGCTAATTACTATGTAAGGAAATACGTGACTCTCGGCATCTGCCGGTTTCACAACAGACCCCGATTCGATCTTGCGTCACCTCCATGGCCCTCGTCGGTCCATCTCCTCTGCGGGATGTCATCCATCCTCAATTTCACCAAAACAATCTCTCAGTGGAGGCATTTATTAAAGGAGAGCTCGGAATTAAGTTGGACAAGGGTTGGATTCTTCTATCACTCTCCGCAAACGGTCACTTCTAATTGCTCTTTCCCCCTCAAAGACGATCAGATTTGTCGCCTCGCACTCACACCCGCAGGTTGCCCATTAGGTCCGCTCCACTGTCCACTACGGCATACAGCACCATCTCCCTTAAACTTCCAGCTGCCTAAACAACCTCCAACGCATCCTCGCGAAAGAGAGCGTCTGGCAACGGTCTGTAAACATTGGCTCCGCGGGCTGTGTAAGAAAGGAGATGCCTGTGAATTTTTGCACGAGTATAATTTGAGGCGAATGCCTGAATGCTGGTGGTTCGCGAAATATGGTTATTGCTCAGCTGGCGATGAATGCCTGTATGGCCATCCAAAAGAACGGCGAGTGGAATGTCCGGATTACAATCGAGGGTTTTGTAAGCTTGGTATGCCTCCTTCGCAGTTGTCGTCTTGCTCTAGCCAAGTTTATTTGTCGCACAGGTCCTAGTTGTCCACGCAAACATGTCCGCAGAGTAGCATGCCAATTGTACCTGACGGGCTTTTGCCCATTGGGACCCGAATGCTCACGAGGACAGTGAGTCGTCTACAACTATCCGCTTTGAAAACTTCCTCGTCGTTTCATCATCTTTCGTCAGTCCAAAGCCCAATCTCCCCCCTCCCAAGGCTTATGAACCTCCAGCACCCCCATCCACCCGCGATTTGGGCCCTCCGCCCCCTGGGTATGGTAGGTATGCAGATTTTGACAGGAGTGGCGCTGGTTCAGTTGCTGGTGGTATACATACCAATGCAGGTGGTGCATCGGGACCTCAGCGACGTAATCTGGACGACGTACTCTGTTTCAAGGTGAGGTATCTTCATCACGCGTCTCGTGTTTGATTCATATTTGATGCCACCCCTGTTGCTGCAGTGCGGCGAGAAGGGGCACTACGCGAACCATTGTCGGAACCGAAATGTTCCAGGAAACCGCGGGGGGACCGAGAGAGTGAGGAAATACGGGCAGGATGAGTAGACGACTAGGATCTTGCATTCTGCACACCATCGAGCCACTTTGTTTACTTACTGTATAAGGACGTGGACTTTTGTCCCAATTTTCTGGACCCAACTCTGCAAAAAAAAAAGGCACATCGAAGTAACCAGTAACCTACTAAAGAACGTGACGTTGCACAGCATACATGGGTTGGCAAACCACATTCAATCTCGTCAAGCGTTCAAAGGGATGCTACCTTGTCACCAATGAAATCCTTGGACATATCCAGCAAGGTCTCAACGGAGTTCAGGTGAGCATCCATTTAGCGGCGAAAAAAAGTCAACGGATGAATGTCCATTGTCCAACGCAGGTCGGCATGCTGTTCCTAACGATGTGAGTACACCTGCCAACCATCCCATACCAGAACCAGATCAACGCAAGGCAGCCCAAGTGTCCCGTGCTGCAGTCCTCTACCAGTTTGCTCTGCTTGATCGGTATCATGGCTGATCGTGCGCAGTCAGCATACCTCCGCTGCCTTGACGGTAAACGAGAATTATGACCCAGGTTGATCTTTGTTTCTGTCGGTCGATGGCAATGTGTATCATGATTGTTTGCTTCTATCCTCCTCCAACCCACGATCAGATGTTCGACGAGGTGAGCCTCGACCGTCAAGTGGTTTACTTCTGGTCTCACAGGTATATTATCAGACATGGACATGGCGCTTGACAACATGGTCCCCGAGACACTTGAATGGCTCCATACAGATGAAGGACCAGAGTGTGTAGCCGTATGAGTATGCGGATATGACGTTTTGATCGATGCATTGGAACCTTCTGTTTAGTGACTCGTGAGTATCCGGAATCAATTTTGCAATACCGCTCCCTAATCGTCGGTGTCTTCCACTCGCAGGGCTTCACATACGAAAGCGTCGCTAATCGGTGCGACTGTCTCCATCCCAATCACGAACGAACACCTGAATCTAGGGGTTTGGCAGGGTCAGCTGTTAGTCTGTATATGTCGCCTATTCCTGCTCACGATGCAGAGGACAGGTATCTATCTCACGGAGTTTAGACGTGCTCCTCACTCCAGACGGATTGTAGCAACGATATTGTGGGAACATTACTTGTACTACGTTCCAGCCTCAATGAAATGCTGATATGGCATGTTCTACAGGTCTTAGTGGTCTATCGCGTCACTATGGATGTTTCGTTTTATGTTCCGAATGTACGATCACACACATCCTGTGATGAACATGGATTCAATGATGATGCACCGCATCAACTCGAAACACGAGGGAAAGACGGCCAAGTGACTTAGCAACCGTGCTGACGGCCTTGCGTGCTTTAAATGGTGGGGCTCATGTCCATCGCGCAATGGTATTGTATCGTGCTCCATGTTGAGAAAACGATTATTTGGAGGAGACTCCGGAGATATAGAAAAGAGCAAGGCACACAAAATGATAAGGTTCTGTGTGCATGTGCAGGGGAGCTACTGTAAGGTCTCGGGGAGAGGCGGTGGAGGGCTCAGGACGCCGAGTGGTGAGAGAAAGCGGATGGGGAACACGGAGGTGGATTCAATATCCCGAGCGGCTGTTGCGGGCTTAGCAGATAAAGATTACCTGATTTGGGAAGGCGTGACATGGGAAATGACAAAGACCGATTATTTATTTCTCATATTTTCCTTTTTAGGGTGATCCACGTGAGGATTGCCCAACAAAGTCTCATCGCATCGCTCTCTCCTCGATCACAATTTAAAAGCTGGTTTTCTTTCCTCTCATCATAGACTGACCCAAACCCTTCACCTCATCGACAACTCCACCACCTTATTCATTTCCTACAGTTACCTCTATCACCTACTCCATTCACACGACTCTCTTTGATCGCTGTCGCTAGCAGTCTTCCATCCGAATCACTCTCATATCGACTGGGCCAGATTATGCCAAAGACAGCTTCCAGTAGCTCAAGCAGACCAGCTTTACGCAGGAACCAGGTAGGATTTAACCTTGTGTTGTGAGCGTATGTGCTGACGCTGTTGCCGTCCCGCCACGCAGGCCTGCCGCTCTTGTCGAAAAAGAAAGTTGGTGCGTGATTTCAAACACAACAAGTCCACCTCCACTTTCGTTGACGGCAAGACATGCTTAGAAATGCGATGCAGCACGTCCGCATTGCGGAACCTGTGTCAAGTAAGTACCCTCGGTGTTCTCGGACGTCTCGTAGATCTTGATCGTACAATCTCGAAGGCAGTGGCAGGCCTTGGTTAGTGTGCCCGCGCCCGTTGGTTATGCGTGAGCCCTGTCCGCTTTTCCCGCAGCCGCAATTTCACACAATACCCCCAATTGCAGGCACCCGAGCGAACCACAGTGTTCCTACGATCCTGTCGAGGGCCTTGTTCTAGCACCAGATACTGATCCTGTGGAAAAAATTCGACACCTCGAAGATGAAATCTGTGCGTCCATTCTCCGGTCTTTCGGGCGCTAATGGCTTCGGCTCACCCAGCTCGTTAGCGCAACTCAAGAGCCAACTCTACGATCGGCAATCTAGCCTGTCGACTTCTCCAAGTCGTGGTTTTGGCGTCACACATGGGAGGTCCCTATCCAATACCTTAGGCGCAGACGGACAATCTCCTAAACTTGTTGGATCTCCGAACGCAAGTGGAATAGCACTACCACAAGCGTCACTCGATGTCATGAATATGAACCTCATATCCGAAAATTCTGGCAGCCGTTTTTGTAGTGAAAGCGGTAGCCCAGAGATCACAGGCCTCAGCTCTAAAGATGCATTTATGGATCTCTTGTTCTCTGGTTGGAATCCAGAACTACCCGATCCTGCCTTGCTTCTTCACTAGTATGTAGTCCCTGCTGTGATGTTCGGTGTGAAGGTCTAATGTTCTTGCAGCGTCGATGTCTTTTTCAGATGTGACCCCTGCGGAACCAGAGTACTTCATCGTCCATCCTTTCTGGCCTCCCTGCAGTTGGCCCCCCGTGACCCTGGCTTTCCTCACTCTGCTGTCCTGCATGCAATAGTTGAGTTGATTGCTTCTGTTCTTTCCAAATTATGCATGTCTGAGCCCACGCTTGTTGCCCTCCGCAGTGTGCATCCGCGTCACGCTGGTCTCCTAGGAGCATTATCAACCAACCTGATGGAAGCCGACGGGACCAATTCGCCGAGTACCACGCCACAAAGACTCGACAATATATCGACAAGACCATGGTCAGTGGTCAGGACATCTTCCCCGTGATGCAAGCCTGTAGCCTCCTCGCCTGGTATTTCTATCAAGAAGGTCGATGGGTCGAGGTCTGGATCTTTGCTGGCTTTCAGACCCGTGTCGCTGTCCCGTTGAGGCTCAATTATCCGGGCACATTCTCCACTCACGGCAACAGTTCTCCCGGTGCGTATCTCGCCCCTCCCAAGAGCTTGAACGATTTGGAGTCTCGGCGGAGAACGTGGTGGATGGCCATCGTCTTCGATCGCATCGCTTCTGTCGGCGGGTGGATACACGCAGTAGATGAGCGGGATATCGGTACTGAATTTCCTTTGAGGAACGACGATTTTGACTCCGGAGTTAGTTTTGCCTTTCACTTGTTATTAATCGTTTGCTGACAATACATCTTCCAGCTCCCATTACCCAGCAATCCTCAAGATCTAACCACCAAGAATGTCTTTACAACTCATCCCCCGCTTTACACGGATTCATTCCTGCTGTTGATCAAGGCGGTTATGCTATTTGGCAAAGTGACCGATTTCAACGTTCGTGGTAATCTGCGTGCACCCACTGCGCCGAGCAAGAACCAAAATCCTTTCTTCCTCCCTGGGTTCGACGCTCTCGATCATCTCGTCTGCGAAGAATTTTTGGACAAGTTACCGCAGATCTACAAGACATTTGATCCATCGGACGGCAGTGCTTTTGATACTGATCTGTACATGGTTCACATCATACCACATGCGTAGGTGTTCAACAGGCGATCATAGCATGCTGGGGTTAAATGCTTTCGTCACAGGGCTGCCATTACGCTCCACAACCCTTACATCGATTTTTCGGATCCACAATGCGCGTCGACGGTCCGTTGTGTCGAGTCAGCGCGCGCTATCTTGGCGGCATACTATAAGCTGTCATCGACCTCGTTTGACATCACGCGGCTGCATCCATTTTCTACAGTGAGTGGTCAACAAACTAGTCCTCATTCAGGTGAGGTGATTGATGCTCTCGGCACGGTTAGATTTGTTGGTACCTCGCTGCTGTTGTTCAGGTCCAACTGTGTAAGTTTTACATCGAGATCGGGGATAGTGAGAAAGAATCGGCAGTTTGGTCAGAAATCAACATGCTCAGATTCGCAATGTTGGACTATGGTAATCGGTCTCCGATTGGAAGTAAGTTGTGCCTTTGTCGATCATGAGTTGCTGACGTACCATTCACAGCACGGCAGGAGAAACTCCTACAGGGATTAATGCAAGAGATCGTCCGCATGACAGCGCAACAGCAACCACTCGAGGTTGGCGTTCCGCTCTACCACTTCTCGCATGCGACTTTGTTCAGGAAAGGGGAACCGATGCCGAGTTCCCCAGCTGGCGTGCCATTGCCGATGAGCCCCAGCTTTGACGAACACACCATCTCGCCTCTCCCGCCATCAAACATCGCCTTGCCGACGTACGTTGATCACTCACGACCAACGCCTGGTGTCAGCGGATGGTCTCATCACGAGGTATCAGCGTCGCCGATGGGCGGCATCTAACACTTGAAGAAGTTCACCATCGTTTTTTGTATGTATGCTTCATCTTCCAAGACTCGTTAAACATCTGTGTACACCTGCCTGTGGGCCATGAAGTTTGTGGACTGTTAACTATATGAATGCCTGGTATACCATACCCTGTCCTTGGCTTGGGTGAATGCTGGGAATGAAAATTTATCATGTTACACAGTTTACACAGTTCATGCGAGACTTTTTCTTGTCCAATCACTTTTCAGTATCTTTGGTGCCTCGGACGCGATCTCGTTCATGTTTCTGTCGTAATGCATCCCATGAGGAGCTCTGAGCGACAGAGCGGGCGCTGGCGGCACGTATTTCATCCCATCGACCAGAGGACGATGTGGATGCGGGATCTTAGAATGGCGTCGATGGATGAGAAAATGTTTCACTTGGGCGTGTAGGTTTTATTACCTTTCGACTGCCCGTCCTCTTCACGTCCAGCCCTGCGGTTGTCTGAAGTTTGTTCGGGAACAGCGGTGTCGGCTTCAGGAGGACGTGCGGTATCAGTCGTAACGATGCCAAGGGGTCCAACCCCGCCTGTTTTCTTGTTCACGTTCTCGAGGGCCATAAAGAAGGAAGCACGATCCTCCAGCGATCGTACGAAGATTACATGCGCTTGGACCCGTTTGAATTGGCCGTACAAGAGACCAGTCACAGCCGCCAACCCGCTGAGGAGGGTAACACGAGGGAATGGCCATGGTGGACGTCGATACAGCAGGCCGTATGAGGCGGTCAAAGAACCCACGAGAAAGGATTGAGCGATCTATATGAGAGCCGAGATGATGAATGTGCAGCTCATATTCATGGACTCCGGGATTGCGGACTGACTGGCAGGTAACGCGGAGGACCTGGCAGAAACTGAACAGCAAGCTCATAATCGTGCGGTGTGAGTCCATGCTCGAGCTCTGGACTCAACAGTCGCTCTGTCGTTGCTCTGTCGGTGAATGTGCGATAAAACCAGTCGAGTGAACGCATCCGAGTCGTGGCGGCGTACGTCTACTGTAAGCGACCGCACCATAGTAACACCCCGCCTCGCGCACCTTTCCCTCCAACCACCACAACCGGTCCTCACCTAATTAATTTGGCCTTTCATGCCATGAGCGACCCCATCGTTGATTCCAGAAAGCCTCTGCCTTTCCTGAACAACGACCAAGCACTGCCCCCTCCTCCTTCATATACACCGGAATCCTCACTCCCATCACGTTCACCACCCCTTCCGCCTCCGAAAATGGCCTCAGAGCCAAGTCAAGACGCAATCCAGTTTGATTTAGTACGCTCAGATACCCTGTCAACTGTAGGAAGCCTTGACACTGGTCGGTTCATCATCTCGACATTATATTTTCTATCGCTGAACCGGAATCACCAATATTGCTTCTTTTCGCCAGGCTTTCCCGGGGATTCGGCACCCACGACACCCACGACGCCTACGGCCATCACGGCCACGCCTGAGTCAAAGGCCAAGAAAAACAATCCACTTGTAGATCTTATTGAAACCGAGAAGGTGTACGTTGAACAGCTCACAGGAATCGTACGCGTGAGTTACAGCACTGTGCTGGCCGATTGAAAATCTAATGCACCTGTCTGTATCTCATTCAGAAAATAGCGTCAGCCTGGTCCCGGTCGAACCTACCTCCAGCAGAGCTCGACAGTATCTTTCGTAGTATCGAAGCTATATGCAAGGCAAATCGCTCCCTTCTTTCGGTATGGCTGTGCCAGCTAGTCCCCGTTATGTGTCAGGCTGACGCCGTAAATAGAAACTCAAGGATATCGGCACAAATCCATCGTCACCCAAGGCTCTGGGGGACTTGCTCATGCGCTGGGTTTGTAACAACACTGTCGCACTACTGTTGACTCATCCCGCGTTAGGTTGACGACTTGGAAGGTCCATATACAGCATATTGCTACCACTACTGCGCTGGCTTTGACGTCTGGGATCCCATACTATCCAACCCACATCTACAACCCATCCTGATTGCTTTCTCGGAGGCCACTCCCCCTCCGCCAGCCCTCGTTGCAGGATCCGATAATCCTGTTTGGACTTTAGACTCCTTGTTCTTGATCCCGAAATTTAGACTCAGGTATTACAAGAAGCTCTACGGCAGACTTCTGAAAAGCACAGCGCCTGGAAGAAGCGACTACCGGCTTCTGGTCGGTGCATTGGAGAAGCTCGGGAATCTGTTGGCAACTCTCGAGGAGCGGGCAAATTTAAAAGCGGGCACAATTTTGTTGCCTACGCCTGGCCCAAACAGCGTTGACGAGGTCGTCATTGATATGCGGAATCAACGCTTGAGTGAAGAACCTGGGCAGTCGGACGTTTTGCGAACCAGCATAACTGATATGGTCACAGATAGCGCTGATAGCTCTGTTCGTGGAAGTAGCATTTCAAGCAGGTGTGTTGTATCACCCACCTGTCGTCCTCGTCTTCTTATCTGCTGCCAAGCAGCGAACGGTTTTCAAGGGACACAGCGTCGACGTTTTCTGGTGCAGCCTCAAGGAACACCATGACGACCCCTCTTGTTGACCTTGAAAGAAGACTCGCAACAGACCGCACTCTCGATATCTTCACCATGACACCCAAGGTCCACAGAACTTTTGTCATTCTCGATCTATGCTCAGCTCTGATCTCTTTTGGCGTTACATTCACAGGTCGTAAAGCTTCAGATATCCCCACCCACTCTGAAATATTCCCGCTCGTTACGATTCTCGGTCGATGTCGTGATCCGGTTTACACCCAGGTCGACAGGTGTGGAAATCGTGCATCAAAACGGACATATCTTTTTGCTCTCGGACTTGTTCTTGATATGCGAGAAGATGTCTCAGGAGGAGAGATCTCAGCGTGAACCAGGCGGATCGGACATGTGGCTCTGTTACCCTCCACTTGCGGGCAAGGTGCTTCGTGTCTCTGAGGTTGCTGGCAAGGGTTTGTGCCTTCCTTCACGCAGCGTCTTTCGTCTCCATATTCTGAGTTCCTGTTCCAGAAAATGCACTAGAAGTGCATATTCTCAAGAAAGAGACCTTACTGCTCGAGACAGAGTCTCCACATGCTAGGGATTTCATGATGACAGAGTTCAAGGGGTGCATTGAATTCGCAGGTGCTGGTAAGTATGTGATGTTACCGTCAGACCGTCTCTCATTCTTGCAGTCTCTGCAAGTGCAATCCAACCACCGCCGCTTCCTGTCCAGATTCATGACGGACAGGCTCTAGCAGTGGGACCTGCTCATATGAATAGGCCTCCGCGGGGCGTGCCTCCAAACGCACGAACAGGTCATGAACCACCTCCAAATCCAGGAGTGCCACTTGCGCTCAGCGTACCCGGCCCCATGAACCGACCATTGGAG
The DNA here is from genome assembly GCA_900068975.1 of Hygrocybe conica. NCBI lineage: Eukaryota > Fungi > Basidiomycota > Agaricomycetes > Agaricales > Hygrophoraceae > Hygrocybe > Hygrocybe conica. The sequence goes on along the minus strand of CEMM01321851.1, from coordinate 254,915 downwards.
AGTGGTCCAATGATGCTCCAACGCGGTCTCATGCAACCTGCGATGGTGCATCCGGGCCAGGGCAATCCCGCAATCATGCATCCATCTCATAGTAATCCCGCTATCATGCCCGATGGTCAAATGCCGCTCAGCGCATCTCGCGGCCCTCCGGTTCGTGATCCTTTGGCTTCGTCAGTATACCCACCGCGGTCTATACCCGCGCAGCCACTTCCACCCGGACCTTGGGGAAATCCCCAGATTCATATTCCTCCTGATCCTTCTCTACGTGCTGGTCCCAGCAGAAATCCACCCGGGGCGTTCCCATACGGGCCAGGAATGGGACCCAATCAACCTTTTCACGCACCCCCGCAAGCACCCGGCTTCCCCCCTCACGGAGTGCAGGATCGCCCCATGCCAGATCCCATGGTTGCTGGTGGATTTCGAAAATCACCCTCGACACCTTCCCTCACGAATCCACCCGGACCCGGAACCCTTCCAGCATTACCACCGCCTAATGGATATCAACACTTCGTCCCCACCGGTCCCGCTAATATGAGGAACGATCCTTATGGCTCAATGCGCGCCCCTCAGCCACGACCTATGCTACCTTCGGCTTTGAATGTCCGAGCGGTGTCCATGTCTGGCCCCTCGTTTAACCCAAGCCCTCCGAGCTCACCGGTCGAAGAACGGATTCCTGCTGGTCCCGTCACATCCACCATCTCTGCGCAGATGAAGTGCAAGGTGTTTTTGCAACAACAACATGCACAGTGGAAGTCTCTCGGTCCTGCCAAGTTAAAGTTGTACAAGCAGCATCCCACCAACGTCAAGCAACTAGTCGTTGAAACAGACAACAAGGGCAAATCGATTTTGATATCTACGATTGTCTTGACGGATGGGGTCGAGAGAGTCGGTAAGACGGGAGTAGCTGTCGAGTTGAGCGACAAAGGGGCAAGAACTGGTATTGTCTACATGCTACAATTGCGTAACGAGACGTCGGCCAGGGGGTTGTTCGATAGTCTCCTCGAAGGGTCTGACAGGGCAGGTAGAGGGTAGATCGAGTACTCTGCACAATACGTTTATTACTTCTACCCCAAGCAACATCATCTAGCATTCCACTGAGCTTCGGTGCACGATGGTCACGGATCATGGTCTTTCCACAAAAGCTCGACGCACAAGGAGATGTGGTCAGATCCACATACGCCCGATTTTGGAAGACCCGGACGGATATCTTGAGTTCGATGCGGTTCGAGTAACGCTGCTACAGCAGCGCGCGTGCCATCTTTCGAATCCAGAACGAATATATAATCTGTAGGTGTACTCAAATGGCCCCGCCATACCGATTAAAAGAGATTGAGCACCAACCTAGGACCGTTTTCCAGTAGTGAGTGTAGCTCGTCCACATTGGCTCATGTGCCCCTTTTCTATACGGCGGGAAACGGACTCTGTCGCCAAGAACTGGAAGCGTTGCATCGGTGACTCGATAGACCTGCTGTGCTTCGTCGTATGCGCTTCGCACTGGCCCAGACGCGGAGAAGAGAGCGGTCAGTTCATCGGTAGATAGAAGCCCGTCTTGAGGGACAGCAGGCCTAGCATCGGTAATAATTTTGTCTGGGTCGGTTGCTGGGTTATACTCGCTACCTTCTGTTGGCTTGGCCGCCACCCGGAGAGGTTCGCCAAATTCGACAGAGACATGAACGACTCTTGACATTGACAAGGTTTCCTCCTGTGCAGGTGATACGGGATCGCCGACAAGTAACGAGTATGCCGCCTCATCAGGACTGAAATTGAAGTCTGAAGAGCCCGGGTTTATTGATAAGTGCGTCAACCAATGTGTATCCTACCTCCGCAGATGATGCATGGCCAGTTTAGGTTCTGGGTGTCATCGCGAAAACGGGAGACCTCCCTGAGAAGGATTCCAGCTTGTCTAGTGTATAATATTGTTATTCTGTCATCGGTGACATAACTAACGACTGACCTGGCTCTCTCATAGGCATATCTGACCAAGACAATGAGGGGTCACACATAATCAGTTCCGTTATTCTCTTACCTCGGATGCCAGAATAGATGTGTCGTCGCTATGATGAGTCCACGATTGCCTTGGGTAGATTTGAGGGCGATTAAAGAACCAACGTTCGATGTTCGGATAGAATTCCCACAACGATTTTCGCCAACCTCTTGTTCGTCATAATAAATAATCCTCTCTTGCGTTTTGAAGTAGAGGTTGCGGTCAAAAGCGATTAGACACCCGTGTAACTTTCCTGGGCCTGCAGCGTAAGAATGAGCGTAGCCGGCGTCTTCCAACACAGGGAGCAATTTCTCGAGACGGTCTACTTCCTAAAGTGCAGTCGTCATTGCAAGTAAAAACGAGAGGGCTCGAGAAAGCTTTCCTGAAGGCAGACTATGTGGGCTCCTTGAGACAAAATTTCGCGCTGTATCATATGCTCCCTTTGATTGGCTTTGAGACAATCACTGCCAGGAAATAGTTCACGTCCTTTGAAGGGTTCTGAATCGAAGAAGGAAAGGCGAGTCATCTCAGTCACTCACGAACAAGGCATTGCGCTAAAAGCTGTCGACGCTTGACTATTAGCGGAGGTCGTACGAAGCGTTTTGAACGGAACCAACATTCCAGCTAAGAATCTTGACTTTCCACCCGCCGTCGTCGATGTCTGCATGACCTGGTAACTCCATCCATCTCCGATACAGTATGGATCCCTTCGAGTCATGATATCTGAGAGCAGCGTTCTGCTGCCGTTTCAACCTGCGTTCCTCAGACAGTGCAACCTGTTCTTGTGTGCGATGATCGACCATGGCTCTTACACCTATGTTACGTAATCCTTCCGGTGTATGCATCGTTTCGCTTTACGGCGCAGCCTTGCAATATTTTCTAAACCTGTTACAGCTCAACTACCCTCAGGCAGAAAGGCTGGACATAGGTCTCCGCATTTCGCAACTCTCTCAGGTCACATAAAAACACATCAAACGGCTATGTCGCCAGTACAACTTGGCTCTCGCCAGACTTTCGGCAACTTTGATCTGGTCAAGCGATTCGAGCTGGACTTTGCTGACGTTGTAATATCGAAGTGGAGAAGCAGAATAACTGGTCTGAGTATCGTGCACCTTGATTACGATGGTGAATCTCTCCGTTTGCTGTGTAGTCATATTTTCTCCTTTAAACACAATCGTGCAGCTCCCATTGTCAACGGCTACTTTGTGGTTGCCACAGAAAGCATGTCTGCATCCATATCGCTGTGATTCATTGCTAAATGACTATCCTTAGTTTTCAATGACTCAGGTTGCCCTCATACCCTCGAGCAGTGCGTGTCAATGTGCACGACATGTAGGATAACATTTGATTTCTCTCCACAGCCTTGTCTTCATGGGATCGGAGAAATACCCTTACAAAGGGATCATTGACCAACTCGCTAATCGTGGTTTTGCGAACGGCACGAACGCCTGGACAGATACCGACCACACGTCGTACACCGTGTCGACTGCAGGGGAACAAGGTTTTTTACAGATCTTGCCGATCTACATGGATCATATACTTTACCCCTCCTTGACTGACTCTGGCTTCGTGACTGAGGTGAAGCTTTGCGTCATTCCTGCTCTTCCCTCGCCTCATGTGGCTTATAGGTGCATCACATCAATGGTCAAGGACATGATTCTGGAGTGGTATACAGTGAAATGCAAGGCCGGCAAAACACTTCGGCAGACCTAATCGCGCTGCAGTTTGTTCCCTTTTCGTTTTCTGTCGTCCTCTTGAAAAATGACTCCGTCCAGTTCGCAACAAATTGTCAACCCTCCTGGAAGTGCCTACCGAAGTGAAACTGGCGGATTGATGGAAGCCCTGAGGGTGCTGAATATCAAGCAAAGTAAATCAGAGTGATTTCTGCCTTTACAGCTCACTCATCACTCTGTTCTAGTTCGCGACTATCACCGTTCATATTACGTTCCACACAATTTGTCACTCATCGTTGCAGGCAAACTGGCGAAAGGGACCGATTCCCTGTTATCTGTTGTCCAGGAGCAGGTTGAACCAAGTCTCATTGCTCATGGTCAGAATGCTGGACCTCGTCCGTCGGGCTGGAAGCGGCCCTTTCTTGAGACATCCAGCGCAAACAGAACGCCGATCATGAAGACTTTATTTGAGACTGTGAAATTTCCAGAGAAGGATGAGAGTATGGGTGAACTCGTGATAACATTCATGGGACCCCCTCGCGAGGACTTCTTAGAGCTACAAGTCGTATCGCTACTTCATTCTCCTTCTGAAAGTACTGATGGTCGTTCGCTTTGTGCCAGGCCCTCGATGTACTTGGGACTTACTTAACTTCTTCGGCTGCGGCACCACTCAACAAGGAATTCGTAGAGATAGAGTCACCGCTATGGTATATCGCTCTCGCTTCACATTCAACCTGCGTGCTCATGGATCCTTCAGCTCGTACATATTTTTCGGGGTGGACAGTCGTGCTACCCTCTTCGATTTAACGATTTATGTTGGATCTGTGCCATCGCAGCATCTCAGTAGCTTTCACGAGAACTTGAAAGCAAGCTTCGGACGGATTGCTCGAGAAGGCTTTGACATGACGAGGATGCAGATGGTGATCAGTCGGGAGGAACGACAAGTATGAGCGTACCCTTCATACATATCAATCGCTGACACCACTCCTAGTTGCGGAGTAAACTCGAATCTGATAAAGGCGATGTCTTTTCCTCAAGTTTAATCGGCGACTTTCTATATGGCCCCCAAGACGGGTCTGAACTTGAACTATCGGTAGATGGTATCAGTCGATATGCAATCCTTAAAACGTGGTCGAGTCAGCAATGGGTCAACCTTCTCCGAAAGTGCGTCCTCATACATCTGTGTCGTAGTTGTTCAGATGCTCGAATATTTACAGATACTACATCGATGCTTGTTGTGTTGTTGTTGTCGGGAGACCGTCAGCAAAGCTCGCAGAGAGACTTGAACAAGAGGAGAATGATCGGATCACAAAACAGGTGCAAAAGCTTGGCCCCCTGGGCCTCAAGAATGCGGAAACCGAGCTTCAGAAGGCCAAAGCAGCACATGATCGTCCAATACCGACAGAGATCCTGACATCTTTTCCTCTTCCAAATGTAGGAAGCATCGCTTGGATTCCAGTCCAGAGCCTACAGGAACCTGGCCTTGGCCGTCCCCGTCATCCGGAGTCTGTGCAGTCTGAATTGTCTCGGTACATTGCATCGGATCAATCGGCGCTTTCGTTTTTTGTGCAATACGATCACGTTCAGGTATGTCCACGAGAATATTCAAAACTCATGGTCTCATTTTCCTACCAGTCCGACTTCGTAACAATTTCAGCTTTCTTTTCTCTAGCCAAACTACCGGATCGACTTCGACCGTAAGTTCTGAATCGGCCCGAGCTGCGTTCTGTCACTGAAGTCCATTCGTAGATACATTTCAACATACCTGAGTGCATTCTTCTCGTTGCCAATCACCACGCAATCCGGCCAACGTCTCACTCACGAAGAGGTTATCGACAAACTCGACGACGATACGGTTTCCTATGGCGCTGCTCTCGGGTTACGCGACGGGCTCTCTGAAAACCTCAATGTCTACATTAAAGTCGAGACCAAGTCGTACCATGTCGCGGTTGCTTGGCTGCACGACCTGCTTTATCGCAGCGAATTCGACAAAGAAAGGTAAAGTACCGCCGATTTATTGAGAGCGAGCCTTTATGAGATGATCTGCTGAAGACTGCAGGTCATTGTTGCCAAAATTCTACAATCACTTCCTGAGGCCAGACGTGACGGAAATGGTGTTGCTGCTTCCCTTTTGAGCGACTTGCTCTACAGTACACGTTCAACAATGCGAATGTCCACGGTACTTCCACAATCCGAGTTCATCCCTAAGCTCGTCAAACAACTTCAAGAGCATCCAGAAGATGTTGTGGCGGACTTCGAGGAGATTCGACGGTATCGTCAGTGATTGATGAATCAATTTCAGTGTCAGCAACGTCTCAATGGTTGCCATGTTCGTAGTGACGCACCCATCTGGCGTACGATTCTCGCTGGCCGGTAACATCCTCGATCTTGGCAGTCCTCGTGACGTATTAGCGCAATACTTCGGGCCGAGTCTGCCAGTATGTGGTCTCTCTTACTGAACCCATATACGCAGAAACACATTGTCGTCAGGCTGTCCCGCTGGCTCCCGTTCCCCTCGTATCTGATGGTTTAAACGAATTGGGGCGCAAACCCTGTAAGAAGGTATGCCAAGAATTATCACTTCACCCATCTGGTCCGACAATGTTGTGTAGGCTATCGTCATGAGTCTCTCGACGACTGAAACATCGTATTCGACTCATACCACACAATGTGTACAATCATTCAACCATGTTGACATTCCTGTCCTTTACCTAGCCTCCGAGATCCTAAATGCCACTGAAAGTTTCCTCTGGGTACGTTACGCGCCCCTATATCGTGCATTCATACTCTTACCTGCCATCCTCAGCAATATATTCGGGGATCCGGCCTCGCTTATGGTGCCTTTGTCTCCATCGACACTGAAGCCGGACATCTTAATTTCTCACTGTATCGCGTATGTTGACATTGTTTATATTTTATTATTGCTATCAACATCTCTTTCCAGGCATCCAACTACCTTCAAGCCTATAAGGAAGGTGCCCGCGTCGTAAGGGGTCTTGTAGATGGCACGGTATGAGTTTTGGCCGATCCTTCTGAACCTGAAGGAGTTTCTTACCCTGCCTGACTAGATACCTATGAATATCACAACATTGGACGCGGCCAAGAGCAGCATTGTGTACAACGTTGCCAAGACCATTTCGACAGTTGGCCGCGCTGTAAGTACACCACAGTCATCACGCACCAAGCGTTGACACTGCCCACACAAAACAGGCTATGAACTCCTTCGCCAATCAGGCATTGAAGGGGGTTTCTCAAAATTTCCAGGTGGAAATGCTATCACAATATCAAGACATCACAAAAGAGCAAGTCCTTGAAGCTCTCAGGAAATATTTCTTGCCACTATTCGACCCGGAATCCTCGATCGCCGTTGTCGTGACTTCACCTTCCAAGCTGGATAGTGTCGCGGAAGGGCTTGCTGAATCTGGCTTCGATGTGGAGAAGAGAAGCTTGGAAGTGGATGCCCAAGAATTTGAAGGATCTGAGGCTGCGAGCGATAGTGACGATGGCGAGGATGGCAAAGAGTAGATTCGTGAAACTACACTACTGTATGAGTTGAATCATGGGGTGATCGGTTTCTCCAGGTTTCAATTCCACTCCATCAAGAAAGTCATTTTCAACCAAAAAATGGATGGCTTGAGAGAGATTCGAGACTGTGATCCGTATTTCAGGGAGGAGGAGCTGGGTTACGGATAGAATTATATGTTATTGAAAATGATGCTCGGAAAGCTTACATTGCGTAACAGACTTGAAGAAGGGAGAAAAGGGTTGAATGGTCTCCGTGCCTGTCTAAGAGGAAGGGGTTTCGTAGATGCAGACACCTGACTTCGGGGCTGTGGAGCTTCAGACATTTGTTTTTTGATGACTTCGGGAGAAGGGGGCACGCGAAGAACTTCGTCTGCTAGTGACGGCACTTTTGAAGGGAATGTCAGCGGTGGGCCGTCGTCATCGTCCGAGCTCGAGGAGGAAGAAATGTCGACGAGCAGATTGTGCGTGCGGGTCTGCGTTGATAGTACAGATGGTTCAAACAATCCGAGATGGTTTTTGGATGAGTGAAGAAGTCTCTTATCCCTAAGTGTCCCCCGACGGAGCGTTGCGACACTTCTTCGTTTGCTGTCTCTATCGCGAAGTTCATCCATCCGTTGACTCCGACCGTGAGGATCGTTGCGACTGGGTTCCGGGTCCCGCTGCTTCCGTTTTCTCGAGAATCCACGATCATGAATCGAGAGTTCACCCCGCGCGGCGGCTGCTTGCAACTTTGTCTTCCGCTCCTCCACCCGGATAGATGTGGGCCAGCGTTTCTTTCTTTCAGCCAGCCATGCCTCAAGAATATCGGGTGAATCTAGGGCGATGCTAGTGCCTTGAATGGGGACAACTTTTCTGATTGAAGACGAAGTGGTTAAGTGGACAAAGTTTGGGTGGCTTGTCAATGCACACACCCCTTGAGACTGGGATCGGCATCCCAATCACCTTCCCGTTTTCTATGCTCCCATCCCGCTGGGTAAATCAGGTGTCGATCCATGCTGTGGATCTCCACAGATTGATGGGATCCAGAAAAGCGGCAGCCGTTGTATGTACATCTCGGATTTCCGGGTTGATACCACCGACTGGATGATGATGCATGCTGACGAGAAGATCTTGAACGAAGTATTGGGTTGTGGTCTAGACGTGTTTCTTGCAGGTGAGGCTGGGTGTGATGGCGTCGATCCCCAGGCCTGTAGGTTGAGGAAAAGGTGTATCCCTGCGCATTGGTGAGAGGGGAACCCGAAGGACCTCTGGGTGGTTGAAGGTATGCCTGCAGATGTTGTGAGGAGTACGGAAGGCTCAATACCGACCCATACGGATTCTTTAAAACGGTTTTGAGGTCAGGATACATGGTTCACACGGTATTCTTACGTAACACTGGTAAAACATACTTCTTTGCCCAAAGATCTGCGAACATGCACAAAGATACCATGACAGCAGGATTGGGTATAAAAGCATGCAATGGGAAGTCCGTCATTGATGGCGTGACGAAGGGGAGACAAGGGGAGAGGATAGGGACAGACTGTCGAGATGAGAGAAGGGGAGGGAAGGCTGGAGGGCATGGAAAGCAGGTCAAGAATGGACAGTCGGCAATTCGGTCATTTGAGGGATGTTGTTACGACGAGTCGCCAAAGGTGGGCGAACGCAAGTTGATCGTGAGGTCGGAAGATGGGACAAGAAGCGAGAAGGAGAATCGACAGCGTCCAGTGACACGGGACTTTTTTCGGACAAGGGTTGAGGTAAGCGACATCGCGGATAGGCGAAGACGACAGGGGAGAAGGGCGACCCTTCATGTCCCTCAGTCTTGCAAGTCCTGTTGCTGCTGGTCCCTTCCAACTCTCCTCTCCTTCTCACTTTCGAGTTGGTTGTAGAGTAAAAACAAAGCCTTCTCGTTGGCTTCCGGTGTGCCCACAATCGTAAACATCCTCTCCCCCGTATCGTCGTGGGGTGCTTTAGCAATTGAGATTTTTGAACCGGAAAGGCGACGGATCTCGGTGATTTTGGTACCACTACGGCCGATGATGCAACCAACCATATCGGAGGGTATGGAAATATTTTGCGTGCGGAGATTTGCGGATTGCTGCGGTGAACTGGGCGGGTGGCTGGTAGGTGACGGGGGAGAGGAAGGGCGGCCACGGGATTGCGCCGAATCGCCATTACGGCGAGATCCGTTGTAATTCCCATAGGTCGAATTGGCGCGTCGAGTGGTCGAGGATCTTTCGTCGGAAGTACCTGGATGGAAAAGCACGGTCCCCAACCCCCGCTCCCAATCCTCCAGAAGACATTTCCCTATCTCTTCGATCGCTCGGCCAATGGAGTCCGGAGAACCTTGCACATCGACGATGCGCTCCGTGGATTGCGGCAGCATCTCCTTGGATGCAATCATCCTTGCACCTGACCCATCTTGAATGGCCTTGATCTTGAGACCACTTCGGCCAATTATGGTCCCCATAAGATTATGCGAGATAAGGAGGCGGATGGACGTGTGAGAAGAGGAAGGAGAAGAGATTGTGACAGGCGAGGAAGGGTTTGAGGCCACAAGCTGGTTGATGATGAGGGTGTAGGCCTGAGTCAAGGATGCACCGTTTTTTTGAGAAAAAAAAAAAGCGAAAAGGGGACTCGAAAGCAAGACACACCTTTGCAACAGCCTCGACTGAGCCACTTACGGTGAGGACACGCTCATGGACGCCGGGGATGACTTTGCTAACACCAGCTTTGACGCCGGTTTGCTCCCGCAAGTCAGCAACGTTTTTTCCGGCCTTGCCGATGATGATTCCTGCGTCTTTTGTGCTGACGAGGGCACGAAGTGTCAAAGTGTCGTGACCGGAAGGTGACGGCGAACGCGAATGTTGTGGGGATACTGTAAAAAAGACGCGTGAGATTGGGTCGTCTGGGATGGATTAGAGAGATGAAATACCCGAGTCTCTGGGACGCGAAGTGTCGGAGGGCATTGTGGAAAGGTGGAAAGGGGCGAGGAGGACGAAAGGACGTGGTTCTGGTCGAGGTAAGCGGGAAAGGCGAGTCGGGAATGTCCGAGTCAGAGTCTCAAAAATGGGTCGGTCACTTTTTTATTATTTATTTTATTTTATGACTGGAAACATATCACACGGACTGTATTCCACGACCGGATGCATATTTAAGTACGCCACGGGCTACAATACGTGGTGGGACTGGAAAGGACTGGAACAGGTGCGACTAGTAGCCAAGCTGCGTCAGTTTCTCGAACGACGCGGACATGTCTGAGACGGCCTTTTGACGCAGCTTGTTGGCAGCAACCTGTCACGTCGTGAGCTCGTTCAGCAACGCTAAACGTCATCAGGTACATTCGATAGACAACGTACCTTGCGTTCATGATAAGCCTGTGCTTTAATCTTCCTCTTCTCTTCCAGACGGTCCACCACGTCCTTGTAGCTCCAGCCCACCTCATGAGACAGCCGCTGCGCCACGGATAAGTAACGCAGAGGTCGACGAAAGACGAGATTGCAAAACGTGCCTTTATTGTGCAATACTTCCTACCTGGCTTTAACCTCAGCACTCTCAAAGCGTCCGGCACCACCATCCGTTTCTTTCGGTCGTATGGTGGAGGTACGCCCTCGTATAGCTTGAGCCGCTCGAGTGCTGCAGCACCACGCGCGGTCTTATGAGGAGTCATGCCCCGGATCGCTCGATAGAGAATCTTAGACGGGGCGCGATGGTGGAAGGGGCCAGATTTTTTCGGATTGACGATGTGACGTTTGTGTAGGAAGTTGTGGTAGCGCAGCTGGCATGGTCGTTTTGGTGAAAACCGGGTCTTGAATTGAATCCTGGCGCACACACCTTATTGCGAAAGAAGCTGCCCGAGATGTTAATTTCCTCGCATCTCACGACAACGATTTTCTGCCCGGACAGAATCTGTTTGGATATGATGGAGGCCAGCCGACCAAGGAGATGACCCTTGCCATCAATAACGATTGGTGTCGAGCTGAACGTGGCCATTGTGTAAAGTCTGGTCGTCAGACGAAAATCAATGTCTACAAACGACCTTATTGAGGTATTAGCTATGAGCATATATGCGTGAACTTGAACTTGAACTTGAACGTCTACGAACCTTTGGCTGAATAGCAGTTCACTGTGCAATATCTGCCAGTGACTCGGAGAGTGAGAGCCACCACAGTTCAAAAACTGTACAGTTAATCTCGGCAATTACCGTTTGTTTTTGTTTGGTTATAATATCTATATATGGTAATAGTCGTTCGGTGACACGGCCTACCCAAGTCTCCGGTCTCCAGCTAATTGACCAATCTGGCAGCGGAACCATTGCTGCCCGCAGGGTCCATGCGAACCAACACACGGCAAAATCCGGTGAGACAGGGGAGACTTTGCCTGTAATCGCCTTAACTCAGCATATTGCCGTCCCTTCTCTTGAATTATTCCACATGCAACCCCTAGTTCCACCGAGAGTCGTTTCCTGCTCGGATCGTGCACCGTAAAATAATAATATATTTTTCCTGTACCCTACATTTGGAACCGAGACAGCGAATCAAAACACATGGATAACTGATCGGGTGGAACTCCCAGAGACGCTCGAACGTGAAGATAAGAACGACAAACTTGGCTCAGCCCCCGAAAGAATGTCGCCATCTCCCCCCTTGGTACTGACCGGAGAGATCTACGACGAATAAATGTCCGGAGTCTGGAAATTGCGTTTGCTGGCGGACATCCCCTCCATTGGCTCCGCAATGCGCGGTAGTGACGTACAGCTGGTCGTTGTTGACGCCTGGTAGGCCATACAATAAATCATGTCAATAAATAGGCGGACACTTACCTCCGAAGCAACAAGCAGTAACGTTGAGTGCGGTGGGAAAGACGATTTCCGTGTCAACCACCCCCTCCGTATTGAAACGACAAATCCTGGAACCTCCCCACCTGTTCGGAGTCCGTTGAATAACGATATATCAACGCTTAGGGATACCGCGGAACCTTGCTCCCCATATGCATCCTTCGCTATCAATGCACAATCCATCGCAAAAAGTTTCCGCTGGGAATCCTTGAGCCAACGCATCGACAAACACGCGTCGATTAGACAGGATCCCATCGTCGTAGTCGTACGCATGAATCTTGTTTACGTAGGAATCTGTCAAAAATCTAGAGCGCGATTTACGTCGGTGCACGCAACAGCAACTTTCGCACTGACAAGGTTTTTCCGTCCGGACTCCAACCAAGCCCGTTGCAATCCTTACTCGCAGGAACATAGGAACTGTAGCGGCAAAGGAAAATGATCGACCTCACCGTGAATGGACCTTGGTCAACGACGATACAGCTTCCATCCGCAGGATCATATCGATATAGTTTGCCGCTGATTTTATGTTCCTTGGAGTAGATGGTCCCAGCAAAAAATCTGCCCTTGGTATCGCAGGCACCGTCATTGAAGCGTATGTGGGGGATGTGGTCTGCTGGCAATGGTTTACTGAGATATCTCAACGCAGAATTTCCTTCAAGTAAGGCAAAGCCCTGGGCGGCAACACAGGCCAGCTGGGGGTTCGTGGGTGATGAGTAATCATCCGTGGGTGTATAAACAGTTGATCATCGCACCCCCCGGCCATTCCGGCGTAGCGCTAGACATGTTACGGGCTCAGGGAATTCCTGGGAGACAAGTTCAAGGCTGTCCGTATTGAGGTGATAAACCTATTGTCGAAGGTTGTAATGAAACGAATCCGAGGAGGCCCAAACCGAAAATGCGGACTTTGTTCTCTGAAATGTCAACGAAATGGAGCACCTTGGTTGCAGGATCGTATAGGGGCCCTGATAAATGATGTTTTGTTAGCAGGCGGTTATCGAAGAATCGATGAAAAGAGTCTGGGACTCGCCTTCCGCTAGGGTACAACCTACCTCGAGGAAGGGGCGTCTGACGACAATCCGTTTGATGGGTGGCATATCTGCGCTAGAGGGTCCGAGCCTTCTCAATCATATATATGTACGGAGAACATGGGTAGCGAGCCTTGTTCTTCCGCAATCGGACTGGTTCAATTCAATAGTGAGGTATCACCAGGTGGCTCATTCGTAATCCCACTCGCGGTTCTTCTCTCTGATCCTTAATGAACGCTATCTCAGCCATCTTGCCCGTCGGGCCGGTGTTTTAGAGTGACGGGTTTTCCAAAGTTTATCACGATTTGCCGAGCCATTACAGGAACGGTTTTTGATTTTTCTCAGAAATCCATCTACCATTCCTTCAATGAGCTGTGCAAACGGGTTCAGAACTCACGAAATAAACAAATAGGTAATTTCTGACCTTCTGGAGTCTTGGATATGTAGTCGATAGCTGCCAAAATAGTTCAGAAACCTTGGATTTAGCCTGTCGCTGATTGCTTTACCTTGCTGCACGGTCTGTATTTCATCCGCTTCGGCATCTGGGATCTCGATGCCAAATTCCTTGGTGAAAATGTGAGAATAGATAGGCAGACGGAAGACACGAAGAATGCACACCTCCTCCACGGCCATGACCACCTCAACCGCATCCAAGCTGTCGAGACCCAGGTCATTGGAAAACGACGAGGTGGTGGTAACCTGACGACTACATAAGTGCCGGTACTCGGGGTGGTCATTGTAGACGAGCACCTTTGTTGGGTCCACTTTTTCGAAACCTTTGATAACGTTCAGGATTCGCGATTCGATTGCGTCCTTTGGTAGCGCATTGCCAGTGGAGAATTCGGCATATCTTGGTAGTCGCGTCTGGGAGCGGGAAACGTTCCAAACGTGCCGTGGAAGGAAGACGGATCGTGCAGCCAAGCGAATGAAAGACATGGTTCAGTTAGAGATCTGGTAATGGCGGTATCACACTCCGCTCGGCATCCGGGAATATCCGACCAAGTCTTCGGAATCACGAAAATCATTGGCTGTATACAGTAAAAATCTAACAAATCCGAGTCTGTGTAAATCATACATGGCTTTGAAAATGTTCTACACAACGGTGTTTAAAGCGTACCATTAATATTCCAGTGAACGTTCAACTCAAAACTCTGCTGTTTCACCCATCACGTGACATAAAACAAGTATGAAGCACGGTGTCGCATTCCGCAAATTTTCGAGGACGTCCTCGCACAGAATGTTGATGCTACGGTGATTCGCGTTTATATCAACTTACCGTTTCACTGACAACTTACAGAAACCTCGTCACGTCGCTCTTTGAACACGAACAAATCAAGACAACCCTGCCAAAAGCTCGAGATGCTGCCAGGCTGGCGGATAAGGTGTGTAATTTTTTTTTCATCCCTGTTGTGCACTATGCATGATGAAGTTATACATTAGATTATCACGCTGGGCAAGCAAGGCACTCTATCCGCTCGTCAACGAGCGGATGCCTTTCTTCTGAAACCCACAGTTATTCCCAAGGTATTCGGCGCCTTCGCAGAGCGTTATGCGGAAAGATCGGGAGGGTATACTCGCATCCATAAATTCGGTCGTAGACCTGGAGACAACGCGCCACATGCCATTTTAGAAATGGTGGATGGTCCTCGGGACTTACGAATAGAGCTCACCTCCAGAGCAATTGGTTTGGAGCTGTTGAGAGGCGCTCTCAAAAACGAAACAGCAACGTCACTTATGAAAACAGGAGTCGAAGTTACTGAGAACATTCTCGAGAAGGAGAGGAATCTACAACCCAATGAGCGAGGACGCCTACGCTCACTCACAAGATGGAATTTGCAGAAGGTCCTCAAATTCAGGCAACCTCATGCTATGACAGAACTTAGTCACAAAGTGTCCCGCTACATCGTAAGTGCGAAGTTACACACATCACCCATCAGGGGAATGATCAGGGAATAATGATCACAGGATTTATTGCTTGCCAAACCAACAGCTTTCAATGCAATCCAGACATCGAGCAAGATGGAGACATCCAGAGACATGCCATCAGCACCTCACCCCCGAGCAGGAGAGGCATCGTTGCAGGAGACTAGAGGGGCTATAGCCCTTTCCAGAGGTGCTATGCTTCGTACACCGTAAAGGAGATGAGAATATATCTCCCATGAGCGTCAAACGCGGTGGACCGTTATTTTTTTAGCGTCACCAGCCTGTGTTGCCGGCTCCCTCCGATGGACTGGTGCGATGTCGTCTCGTTCAAGCATTAAGCGACGTTATCGCTGTCAAGATAGATATCAATTCGTTGTTTTGTGCAGTTGACGTATGGGCTCGTAAAACGAAACGTCGCAAGTTACAGCCTACTCCTGCCGTGGAACGTTGCACAGTTTCAAGCTGTTGTGCAAAAGGCATGCGTACCACCGCCCCAATCAACGATCACCACGACGCTTGTTCGGCGATAATAGATAGTGTTACGTTAGAAGAAAAGCAGGGCCACGCAACGCTTATCTGGATCCAAGTGACACTTGGTCTCAACTCCACCTGCATTCCCCCGATCTAAGTTTTCCGAAGTCAGGCACCGACTCTGATGAGATGTCAGTAACATAGCAAGCTTACTGAAGGGTATGGTACCTGCTCTACGGTGTCATAAGTCGCTCCAGACGCACATCCGATAATCTCGCCATATACAGTCAACGGTGAGGCCTGGGACCGATGAGACCGAAGACTGTGTTGGTGATGTGGCGCTCATGAAGAGGAGTGATATGTCGCTGCGGCTGTCCCTCCATAGCCTGGCGCTTCCGTGACAACGGTGAGGGACAATTAACCTGACCCAGGAGATCATAACGAGACTCACGTCACATTCGCAACTTTAGACTGCTGCTTCAATGCATATCGGTAAACGGATCCAGCGTCCAAGACGAGCGTGACGGTATCGCCCGGATGAAGTAATACGATAGCGCCGCTGTTCCTGCCGTAGTCTCGTAGGAGCTGGACAGTTGCAGAATGGATAGTATCGTTCACAAACTCGAGGAGAACTTCGTAGGCGTGTACGTGGCAAGGCATGAAGAAGATGCGTTCACTGCGTCACAGACGCAGCTGTAAAGCAGTAAAATATGTCCACCCGGATAGAAGAAAAAAAAAAAGGGGGGG
>CEMM01321851.1:182980-238701 GCA_900068975.1 Hygrocybe conica | reverse complement strand
AAAAAAAAAAAAAAAAAAGGGGGGGGGGGGGATTCAGCGTCAGAACAGCCACGAAATTGGATGAGAAAGCAGACACGCGAAAGACTCGTGAGGGGCTGTAGGAGACCGAGCCAATTATGGTCCAGATCGCCGTGAGGAGATGGCTCTGGGTCCCTGGGATCGATTTCCAGGTGAGAAGGGTGGGGCAACAAAAGGACCATTCATTGATCACGACGGAGTCTCACACTCTATTCTTTTGTGCTGGAATAGCGAGGGAGAATCGGAGACCCGTTGTCACATTGTGCCCATTGTCTCGAATGAGGCCGGCGATACGACGTGTAGGAACCGCAGTGAAGCTGTCGAGCATCAAACCCAGAACACGCACGAACGGCGAGGCAGAACTGATCCTGAGAACCGCGGTTGTCTGTCCAACAGATGGGGACCCTCCGAGACAAACTCCGCAGACACACCCATTGTGGGCGAGGCACCCGCTATTGTCCGAGGGACCGTCGCTAGACCTGTCAGGGCGGAGAGGTTTATTGACACTCAATGACATGACACTCGGCGACGTCCGACGGCAGTGCTGCCAAGTCCGAGATGAACTTATCGATTACAGTTTATATTTTATTACGGTAAATAGTGTCCAGGCTATCTCGCTTTCGGTGTCTTGCGATGGAACGAGCCCTCGGCTACAAAAGAAAAGTATGAGCACCAGATCACCAGACAGCGACACGATGTCCATTTACCAGGGTGAGGTTGACTGGGCAACGGTCTGTTAACGTCCGCAGCCACCGTGTTGTCCCCGGTGTAGTAACTTTCACTAAACACCGGTGTCGGACCAGGATCGACAGTGTGAGCTCCAGCGGGTTGGTCAGGGTAGCCATTTCCTCTGACGGACTGGCCACGAGAAACTTTCGGTCCTTTATCGTCGTATTCACCGTATCCCGCACTACTGTAGCTTGCCCCGCGTCCATGATATTGGTACTCCGTGACACTGGACACGCTCTCTTGCCTGACATGACCGTATCCGCCGCGAGGGGCGCTGAAGGGTTTATCTGCACCGGCATCCCACGACCGATTACGATCCGTCATTGGAATGTCACTTGTAAGGGGGTGCGTCGGATCGTAATCTGAACCGAACGTGGCGTGGTCGCGCTGTTGGCGGGACCCGTACGACGAAAGGACCAAGTACAGGTAGAACTGAGAATCGGTTGGATCACAAAACAAACATATAGGTCACCAATCCGGATACTCACCTGCACACAAGCGAGTAAGATCCACAAACCCCCCATAACGCCGACGTGAACCCATGGAAAGATATTGCAGATTACCTGGCCCTCCGAGGAGGTGGGTGTATTCGGAGCACTTGGGAAGAATTTCGATTCACACCGGGACTGCGCGGTCGAATGGCGAGTAGCGGACATGATGATCCAGACCAAGGCTATGCTGAACGCAGCGGTCATGGTCAAGATGTGGAGTGTCAGATACCTGCGGAAAGTAATGGGTTTTTCCTGCAAAGGTCTCGTTAAGTATAAGGGTACGGAACCACTGCTCGTTTCACTTGCTTTGGCGACGCCGATGAAGCCGAAGCCTTGGACTGCGGAAGCGATGAAGCAAACGATGCCCAATATCCAGGGCGCCATTGCGGGCGTGACTGCACCAACGACTGGAGCAATGATACAAAAATAAGTGGCTGTTCAGAGCCAGTGGAATGGGACATACTGGATGGTGTGGCCAATGAGAGGGCGCCGACGACGATTCCCAAAACAAATTGCTCGGTGAGTGTTGCGTAGATTCCGGCGTCAATGATAGGAAGAGCACAGCAGCAATAATCCCGACGCTTCATTTCGTAAATTGTCGGTATAAAGAAAATATGCCAGTGCGAAATTTCGTTGGACGATGAACCAGCCTTGCGTCCTGATGGTCAAGCGGGAAAAGGGAATGCTGTGCCACGTGACCAGCAGCGTGACATCATCCGCGTCACGCCTTCCTTCCCGAACGACCATGGCACGTTGGTCCCTTTTCGCTCTGCTCGTCGTTGCATGCGCTGGGGTAGCACAGACTGAGCCTCTCGCACAAGAGTCGTTCAAAAATAGTGATACAGTCCGTGCGACGGAAAGCTGGGCGTATTCCAACTGTGGTGAGTCCGGATCTCACGAGGTGATAGATCCGAGTGAATGGTGCGGGTTTGCTAGGCAGCCCAGAAGATATCGTCAAGATAAAATCTTTGACGGTCTCCCCTGACCCTCCGAAGCCTGGCGAAAATCTCACTGTCAATGTCAGCGCCTACGTGACACGAGTTGTTGAGGTGCGTATTTAGCTCACATTTCCGAGAAATCATCTCAAGTCACGCAGGAAGGAGCATACGCAGATGTGACAGTCAAACTCGGACTGGTGAAGTTGCTTCACAAGCAATTCGATTTATGCGAAGAAGCGTGCGTAAACTCGTCACTTGATATATTGTTGGAATGTTTCTGGATCGACATTTATCAGCCGGAAAACCAATTTGGAGGTGCAGTGTCCCGTTCAACCAGGTGACTATACTGTGTCCCGGACTGTCGCCTTGCCCAAGCAAATACCCAAGGGTGTGTTTGGGTTTCTGTCTGTGCGGTCAGTTGATTGACCGGAATATTGTACAGCCAAGTTCACGGTGAACGTGCGAGGATATACAGGTGAGGACGAGGATATAATGTGTCTGGACCTCAAGGTCGATTTCATGAGAAACCCGTTTCCACACTTTGGTCTGTGAATGATGATCACCGCTTGTCCATATATACATGTACCGAGACACCCTGGTGAATTCAACTACCAACAATAATTACTCAGCCTGATCTGGAAGACAATAAAGTGCTTCCGGTGCGATGTCAAGCTGTGGGTGAGGGAAGTCGTGCCCTCATTCGCATCTTCATGCCGACCTGCACTCTCCCTTACGAGGTTCTGCTCGAATTCACAAACGACACCCATGACGCAGCAACATTGCAGCTCATGCGGGGTGATCACAGCCCAGGTGGTGGTGCCATGATCCTACTCCAACGTCGTGAGAGCGTTTCGCTCGTCTTGAACGCCGGATCAGCGTATCAGTATACGCTACGGCAGGGTGAAAAGGCTAGAAAAATCTCGTGTGTCGTCGGCTGTCCTCACCAACCCCGTCGCCAATCTCTGACACGCTCTCGTAAAGGGTCAGAACATGGCGCGACATTCAATGCAACGCCGCGCATATCCTTTCAACAAATGTCGTCCGGGATCCCGTCTCGACGATACCGATCGACGGAATGACCGTTACGGCGATCTGAGGTTCGAGGACGGGGTGGACTAGCCTCATTGGCTTTGGTCGTAAAATGCTGGGCGCGAATCGGCAAGGCTTGGATAAGGATATTCGTAATTTATTATCGGATTGCGGTCCACCTCTCCGTCGTCGTCTTTTCTTTCTGTCCTCCATTCCTGGTGGACCCGTTATTTCGATTTCGTTACATCTACCTATCTATCCTCCTCCACGATGCCCAAGAGTTCAAAAAAACGCAAGGCCAACGTTGCTGATTTCATGGTGAGTGTCCTGCCACCGACTCGACACTCTAGAAGCTTTACTCATTCTCGTCAAGAAACCGAAACTCAAGGTTGGCAAAGTCAAACCGCCACCGAGCAACGCAGTAGACACGTCCTTCAAGGCTCGCTGTGCGTCCATCACCCTCCCTCCGCAGAGCTTAATTTGCCAACACACCGGTTTCAGCGATCGCCCTTCCAACCCAGAGCATTACCATTGAGAAGGATCAAAATATCCCCACGACAAAGCGGAAACTGTCGTTCGACGACTTGACCTCGCATGTCAAGCATCACAATGCCGGAGTTCGGAGAGGTGGATTTTCTTTCACTCCCGTTGTTGTTGTGTTGTGTGCAACTTTCTTTTCTCCATAGATTCGATTCTTGGATTTCGAGAGCTGTTTGAAGCCCACCCGGACCTGATCCAATCATCATTGAGTCCTCTACTCCACGCGTGCGCGAAACTGATAGGAGATGAGGTGCTGCCTTTCCGCCCCTTCTCCGAGTCCTTACATTATTCTGAGGTTATGCTCCAGGACGCCACCGTTCGCAAAATACTCTTGTCTTTTCTGTCCTGGTTGCTTCCTAAGGTTCCTCAGGCAAGTCGTTGTCGGGGGTCAACCGGGTTCGCGTTTATGACGTGTTGTTTCCGCAGGACATCTTGGCCCCTCATTCGAGCATCCTTCTCCTGTTCACTGCATCTGCTCAAACTCACATTTTTCCTGAAATTCGCGTCGACGCTGTGCGGTTTCTGGATATCTTCTTGGAGTACTTCCCAGACATCCTCGTCGATGGATGGAAAGACGGAGGCCAGACACACGGAGGTCGCATCCTGGAAGGCTACCTTGGCCTTCTGAATACGTCGTCCGTGTTTGGCGACGCTGGAGGCAAGATCCCCCCCCTGCATCATCTCATCTCTTGGTCATCATGAACACAGGTCTCGCAAGTACAACGTCAACGTTGAACGTTACTCTGTCACCCAGGGTCTGTCCTTGTTGGAGCTCTTTTTTTTTGACTGGTGGTGCAGTACTAAATCATTCTCCCATCTTCTAGTCCAAAATGATTGTATTGCAATCCCTGTCGACATTTCTTCGTCATGCTCTTTCCGACTTTCCACCGTTTTCTGCCAATGATGCAACTCGGCTATCAATCATTCCGTCAAGAGCCTGGTATCTATGCCCCTCCTTCTCAAGCCCAGATGCCTTCGACATTTTCCATGAGCTTCTGGTCCCATCTTGTCAAAAAAATATTCGAACGCTATGTCGTTTGTGGAAAACAGAGCCAGATTTTGATCATACCTTCTTCCATAAATTTCATCTCGCCAAAGAATCCCTTGAGAGTCCTTGGACGCTTCAACAACTATCAGACGTCGCCAACGTGCAAGGAGGCTTTACGAATGCAAATCATGGCAATCATACCGATTTCAATTTCATTGCCGTAGGTCTCGCGCTGCAGATACCTTGAGTTGTTCTAAACGCATATAGCGTCTGGCTCGTGGTCTCTATCCGAACTTGATATCGACGTTTCTTGATCATGCGCCGGAAGCCTTCTCTCCCAACGGTTCGACATCCGACGTTGAACTGAGGCTCGTAACAGTTGCAAGCGAGATAACAAGAAGTCTATATGCGGTCTTGTTGCAGCAATCAAGCACCGTTTGTCTTTTGAAAGCTTGCGTTCCACCACAATTGACAATACTGGCTTACATATAGAACCAAGGAAAGTTGCATGACAACCTCCGGAGTTTCCTTGGGCATATGGCTGTGTACTTTCCTTTCCAAGCCAGCTGCGAACACGACATCAAGGTTCGCTGTTTCACGCCTCCAACTTCTTCACCGCGCTCACCCCGTTTGTAGACGGAAGAAGCACTGCAAAATCTGAACATCATATTTTGTGAACTGAGCTCGTTGCTTATCTTTTCATCCGAATGTGCCTGTCCGACGGGAACGAACAAGCGTCGTTTGGCACATGTTGACAATGCCGTCCCTGCTGGGCAGGCAGAACGAGTCAGCCATCACGTCATCCAGCTTCTACGAGGAGAGTCCGGATTTTCGGGTCAGTTAGGCAGACCACTTGCGCTCAGCGCATACATCGCACTTGCACCGACGATCTGGTCCCTCCTCAACAATTCAAGCCTGGTTCGTCATGCAATGACCAGTAACGTGTTGGCAGCTGTGATCGATCATGCCATCAAGACTCCGGCAAAATCTGCAGTAAAACGGGCGACTGTCGAGCTTATGGGCCGTCTGATCCTAGTGAGTCGGCCACCGGGCTTGACCTTACCGTATCCACATTCACGTTCATGATGCAGATGGAAACGGAGCACGCTTATCAAGGAGATTTTAGGGTGGAGAAACATCCGGAAGAGTTTAGCAAATTGAAGGAATGGGTAATGCATCTCCCAAGAGTGATGTGGGAGATTGGATCCCAGAACTTGTTATGCACCGAGGTGAATTATTTGTTGCTTGATGAGCGGTGTTCATCATTGCTCACTTTTTACGACGCCAGACTATTGTACGTTTCCTCTTGAGGCTGTTTCAACGGAGGTCGTCTCTCGCAGATACGGAGGTAGGTCATCATCCTTTTGCTTGCTCATGCCCAGAGTAATAACGTATACAGCTTCTCGAAGCCTTGTGTCCCAGACTCGTTCCATATTTCAGCATCATACACGCAGTGAAGGGTCAACTCCCAGGCCCATTCTCGAGACTACCCACGAACCATATCGTGCGGAAATTAACACTCGACATGATTGCCACACTCCGGTCGGTCGTATTGAATGACCATGGATTAGGGTTGGCAGTACAGCAGGCCAAGTCCTTGTCCCAGCCGACTCATGTTGGCCACGCTTAAGCTTATCCACGATGCGCAGATGTCTCCATTAGTATTGCTGCTCCCAAGGTTAAGAGGGTTTAACGGTACCCTTGCCAGCAAGATAACATAAGAAAAATCTGACAGAAACAGCATACTACGACGGGCAGGGGAAAGTACGAGCTTGCTCTGTACGGCAGATGACACCAGCTATTCATCCAGCTCTGCTCGGAGAGTGGAGGCAATAGAACTTTCTGGTCCATGGCACCAGCATGGAAAGCGGATATACGGACAATAAACCAAGACTCCGAAAGTAAATGCGAATGAATTACTTCCAGACCCAAGTGACTCCTTGGAGACGGCCGAGGTCAAAGCTCGCGAGCTGGCTAAACGCAGTCGGGGACAAATCGAGGTCTGTGATCTTGCACGCCTCGCAGCGATCGGTGATGGTGAGTGTTACACTCCTGCCTTGATCTGCAACAATCGGTCAGACGGAAGGTCAAATGGCGTAATACAGGCCAACTTACAAGTTGCCACCACCTGCCGGCCACAAATTGGGTTATTATTGGGGTTCCCGCCCTGATACCCGCTGGAAGAGAAGGGTTAGCAAACAGAGAAGTAATAGGGGAGTGAGTGAGACATACGGGAAGGAATCAAACATCAAGTGAGACACTGCGCAAATATAATCGGAATCGTAATTGGTGATTCCGCAAGCACCAAGACCTGTCGAATAGAATGTACCTATACAAAGAAAATTGAATTGAACGAGGGGTGAGACACGAACAGAAAGAGACAAACCTTCGCCAGTCTGAGTGCCTATCATGTAGCTAGGTTGGTTGCTAGGAGGCTGGGCAGGAGGGGGCGGGGGCGGAGGCGGAGGCGGAGGGGGCGGCGGAGGAGGGGCGGCAGGGGTGGTGGTGGTGGTGGGAGCAACGGTGGTTGGTGATGGCAGCGCTCCCACGTTGAGAGGGGTTGGACTCTCAGCAGCTACGAGAGTTGAAGCACCCGGGGGAGTGCGAGGCTTGCAGCGTTTGGTAAGGGATCTCCTGGAATAGGTAACAGATTCACCAAGAGCGGGTATAGGAAAGGGATCCGGAAAAGCGACGCGGGCAGCAACAGCTCTGTGATGGTGACCGTTGTAGAGATGGGGCGTGGCGAGAGCAGTAGCGGTGAGGAAGAGAGTAAAAAGAGCGAGGGCCTTTGTGAGGGACATGGTTATGGACGTCGACCTGAGGAGAGCAAAAAAGAGAGTAGCAGGTCCTTTATAAGACTGAAGGAATAAAGACGGGTAAAAAAGACGAGTATCAAATTTGGACAGACGCCGTTACCATTATATACGGTCACATGGTCACTAGTCACGTGTTTATCACATAAATTGACCCGTGTTCCCCCTTGCAGCATACATCTTCACCAATCCAGCACTAGCACTCCCCTCCAAACTCTTGGCGTAACCATCGATCTGTCCAAGGAATAGCATGCTTTCAAGGCGGCTTGGTTCGGGTGGTATCTTGAACAACCTGTTGATATCCTCTTCGGGAAGCGGAGCGAGTCCCTGTGCGACTCGAGCTTCGTTTTCCTCCTGTCGCTTTGTAACGTAGCTTTCCGCCCGAGCTTTCTCTCGCGCAATCTGCCTTGAGAGATACGCAAGGTTTCCCTCTTCTGTTCGATGATGTTCAATCCCATCAATGATCTGTTCTAAATGTCGCGCGAGACTTGTTGTGCCGAGATCCAACGACGAAAACGATGGCGACAGTGCGGAACGTGTCGCTGCAGTTGAGAGTGGGGAAATCTCTGGCTCCGACAGCGCTCCTAGGAAGGAGCTCAGTAGTGGATTCGTTCGGATCTTGAGAGGGATTTCTTCCAGTATGCGCGAGAAGATCAGTCGGTGATGAATTAGGCTGCAGAAACCAAAACATGAGCGTCATGCTTCGTTTGTGAACAGTCGAGATTATCCGCATTTACCTGGCGCTGTTGAAGTTAGTCTTCTTATATGCGTTCAAGAAGGCGCTCGTCAGCCGAAAGGCACGGAACGACGCGTTTCCCCGCGCTGTCTGCGACAGATCTGTCAAGGTTTTGAGTGCATAAGCAACGCGGACATAAACAGGAACACGCATGTAGACGTGCCATGGACAACGACCACTCCGCCATGCCTTAGCTTCTCTTGATGGATGCTTTGCGTCTCTACCAGGGTCTGATTTAAGAATGCTCCAAGCGTTGTGGCTTGGTAAAATCCAACGACGCTGTCGTCTCCTTGCACTTCTTTCAGGGAACGGAGCATGGATGTCTGATACCGTGCTACAGGTAAAATTCGTGAATCGATGCATGACTCGAGTTTTTGTGCTTGACGTTTACCCAAGTATTTTGTTGACTTTTCGTCCTCTTCACCAGCCACATTCTGCGGGAGGGGGAAAGAGTTTGATATCTCAAGCGTACCATCTAGATCGAGGCCAAGCAGAAGCCCGTGAGCAGTTGTGCCGGTCGATTCCCGACTATGCTTGACAATTTTTGTCACGACCTAGGCCACAGAATGATGGGGTATTGAGACTCGTTGATAAACCCGTGACGCACCAGACCATCGAGCTGGATACACGTCAATGGAATTTCAGCCTCGATGTCAATAACTTTGGACATGGACGCCGGTATCGCTTCGTAGGTCGAAACTGCCGGCGCAGGTGCAGCTTGCGGTGCCGGAAGATTTGCAGCGAGGGCTGCAGCCATCGATGGTGCTGCCATTCTACGAAATTTTCTGTTACTGGTAGGCCCAAATGCCGTTTACTGTAAGGTGCTAATAGCCATTACGTAAACATACCACCTCTCACCACTCCCGCGATGATCATGTCCCGCTCAGCTAGAATCACTCTATTGCTCGTTATCGATATTATATTCTTTCTAATTGAACTTGTTGTTGGTAAGCATTATCATCCTTGTACGCTCGTTTCGGCCACATGAACTGTAATGACTCCCTTTTCAGGTTATGCTGTGGGCTCGCTGGCCCTCGTCGCTGATAGTTTCCACATGCTCAAGTGAGCCTGTACTTAAATCTGGTGTTGTCTTTCTTATTGTGGTCTCCAGTGATGTCATGAGTTTGATTGTTGCCCTGTTCGCAATAAAGGTACGGAAACTCATTTCTGACGATCTGCCAGAGATTGATCAATTTCCTGTCAAGCTCACCGCCCAAAATACACCGGATTCACGCTATACCTACGGATGGCACCGGGCGGAGATTCTTGCAGCATTGATTAATGGCGTTTTTCTACTTGCGCTCTGCTTCTCAATATCCATTGAAGCGATCCAGCGATTTTTCGGTTCACCAGGTTTGTTGTTGCCTGCCACTTTCATTTCACTGGTCCATATTACCTCCATATTTTCACAGACATTAGCAACCCTCGGCTGATCGTCGTGGTGGGATCTCTCGGTCTCACTTCAAATATTGTCGGGCTCTTCTTGTTCCATGGTTTGATTTGCTTCCTGTCTCCAAGACCCACTGACTGAACAAATTGTTTCAGAACACAGCCACGCCGACGGTGTGTCACCATCAAAAGCAACCAGCGTGCCTTCCCTTGGCTCGGAAGCGGTGTCGGGTGAAGTGACACCTCGTCCGGGGGTTCCGATACCCATTCGTTCCGTCGCACGGTCTCGGTCGGCTTCCTATTCATCATTATATGGCCATCCCGCCGCAACCCGTGCATCTCTCGTACAGGCCGCCAACAGTATCGCGTCCCATGCACGCTCACCGTCCCCGACGTCTCGCAGGCAAGATGATCATCCCGACCACTATTTTGAAGCTGGAACAACTTCGTACGACTCCCAGGAAGATATTAGTGACCGCACCCCGTTACTTCTGCAACGAGACGAACACGCTGCATTGGTCGCTTTGTCGTCGGTGACGTCAAGCGATAACCGCACCTCACATCCACACGGGCACGCCGGCTCTATGAACATGCGAGCTCTGGTGCTTCACGTCTTGGGTGATGCACTCGGTAACGTCGGTGTCATCGCTACGGGATTAGTCATTTGGTTCAGCGATTGGAAGTATAAATACTACTTCGACCCCGTCATCAGCCTGCTCATCACAGTCATCATATTCTCATCAGCCTTGCCGCTCGGTAAGATCCATATTCAAAACTTGTGTTTCAGAGCTCATGTTCCATCGCAGTGCGCAGTGCGTCGTACATCCTTCTCCAAGGCGTACCCGCTTGCGTCTCGATTGAGGAGGTCAGAGAGTCCATCCTAGCTGTCGATGGTGTACATTCCCTTCACGAATTGCATATTTGGCAACTCTCGGAAACCAAAATTGTTGCCTCCGTTCACGTCACGGCTTCTCGGGATCACGATTTCATGCTAGTTGCTGCCAAAATTCGCAATGCACTCCACGAGCAGGGCATCCATTCCAGTACTATCCAACCAGAATATCACTGTCCACAGACAGCATTCTCCGAGACACAAACGAAAGTCAGCAGAAATTTTAATCATCACTGCATAGTTCCTGCTGATGACCAGAAATGGACGCCCAGACGAATTCCTGTCTTATTGCGTGCCCTGCAGGTCGAGGATGCGATCCTTCTGAGAACGCTTGTTGCCGTATGTATTTTTTATTTTCCCGCGATACTGACAGTTGATCAGCATTTTAGCACCCCGGCTTTTGGACGTTTAGATTAGGACTCACAATAGCTAATGTATTTTTGCATAAGATATCACATCCCCAGTTCCCCTGCAAACGTCGGAAAGTTGGCAATAAATGACGGTGAGGAGCCCAAACGTTGCACAACCGCTTGACCTGTGAGACTACGATGTCGCAGGGTCGCAGCAAACCGACGCGTGATGCCCGCACTTGATTGACCCAGAACGTGATGGGGAGCGCCAGTGATGGAATGAATTGCCCATTCTAGATGCAACGATGCAGTGAGCACGGATGAAATCACGTTGACGAGCAGTTCAGTGGCCATCGACTGTTCTGGAGGCTGTTGACGGTCAATCATGGCAATCAATGACGGCACCACTAGGTGAAAGAAGACGGGGAGTAATGGTACGCCAGAAGAGCGGGGTATCGTTAGCACAAACGTTGCGACACGTTGACAAATCTCCATTTTGCCTTGGCTCGCAGTGGTGCTTAGTTCGGACCACAACAGATGTAGGAAGGTAACTGGTGAGAAGACGAGCAAACAGTGCTCGACGTCTAGTGAGACAGCGTTCGCGGACCTTGCCGCAGCCAATGCATCCCGTATGGCGATGCGAGATTGCACACCTACGGTTACCCTAGGAATGGCAGGATGCAGATCTCCTTCGGCTATCACATCAAAGATGACTCTCAAAGATATTTGACAAGATCACACACCTCCCTCAATTCCGAGAGCTTTCAGAGTCGTCTGGCGGAGCAGTGGCCCAAAATGCTTCGCCGCCAGTCCCCGACGGTGTTCAACAAATTTCAGAACAGAGGGGCTACAAATGCAAAGAACCGGACGAGGACAATCTGGAGACAATAACAAAGTTTGCAATATGTCAAGATGGATTTCAGAGGAGAAACTGCCCAAAACAATGTCATTCAGCGTCGGTGAACAAACATAAATTCAGGGTCACCTGCTCATTTCGCTCTCCTTTATGAGCATCTGAACAACGCCCACTAGTGTCCAGTTGAGCAGACTGCTTGTGAAGTAAGTCACACCGTTTGTAAGCACATCGGAGGTAATCTTATTCTCCGAGTACGCTCGAATTGCGTGTGAAAATAGTGTTGCTGCAAGACCCATAAGAGTTTTCGGTGGTGTCGACCTAGCCAATATGTCAATTGTCCACCTCTCGAATGAAGCATTGATCATCATTTGCCTGAACATTGTATCCTCTATCCCATCGCTATTATAGTCGAAGAGGGCCTTGAACCAAGTGTTGAATGTAATGGTGTCCTCCCTCGTAAGATTATCAAGTGAGTGAAGAAACGGTGTCGATTGCAAAAACGACGCTGAGAGGCGTCTGTCTCCCAGGGAAATGAAATCATCAGTCAACTAATCTTGGCGTGAGTTAATGTTCCTGTTTCGTAGCTAGTAGGACTTGCGTGATATCGGGACATAGTTGCTTGAAGGAAAAGTACTACATCCCCGAGTTGACTGACAGCGGTTTGCGGATCCCCTTCAGCATGGTAGGCAATAAGCACCGTTCCAATAGTGGATTTGCGACAACTGACCGACGGTGTCGCATTCATACTCATCCAGGAAAAGGAGTGCGTAGAAGAGAAGATCGAATATTCTGGTATGCAAGGAGATGATATCGAGTGCGTGGTCATCCAGATAAAGTAGCTTGCAGAGACCGTGGAACGACTCCAGATCGAGAGCGGTGGCCAATGCGACAAAACGCTGTCGGAACTCTGTCATTTGTATGAGCAAGATCAACGTGGCTTCAAACCTTCCGCATAGCCTCAGCAAAGTCTGCGTGGCTTCCTGGTTCTCCCATGATTCGTTCCACAAGATGCCGGAGAGTATCTAGGCTTGTGTCGGCTGCAAGTCTGGACTCCAGAAACGACTGCGTATCGTGAATAAACAGGAGCTCAGAGAATCAGACGAAGAATACTGGCGCTACCTCCAGGTCCAGACCGATTTCGACTGCCTCGGATTGCAAGGACACAAAATTGTCGTTGGCAATCTCGGGATCAATTGAGAGGGCAAAAGCTCTATCAATCAGGCCAGTTACAAGGCACTGCTGAAGAACAGCCCGGGTGAAGATCCATGCCCTGTGGATGGTGTCAATCACAGTAGATTGAAAGAACTTGGTTCAATCCACCCGTCTTGTAGATCAGATGAACCAGGGAGGTTCTGGGAGGCGATATGATTGCTTCGCGTAACAAGGTCGGTGTGGCGTAAGACAGATCCCAGCGCAATTTGCATCGCTGCCCTCTACCATCCTTTGTCGATGATAATGCTACAAATTAGCACATGATGACTGACCCAATCTGGATTATTGATAGTATCCGCCTTGACGCTGCTCTCAAACGCGGTGAGCAGCCGTGGAACCTATGTCATCCAGGTTGAGTCGTCAATGGAACCTGAAGAGAAGCATTGAAGCATACACGACCGACAATAAAGGATCTCCAAAGCACGACAGACCCTGCATCTCTTCCTAGCGGAGAGCACTGACATAAACAAGTGAGGGCAGACAAAAGCATTTGGGTGTAAAACACCGTCGGCGTCCAGGACGTCCACCGCAAGGTCGCGAGAAGGAGCACGACGGCATCAGAAGTGCTTCCCGCTCCAAAAGGCTTTGCGCGGCAGCGGACCTACATTGGGACGTTCAGCACAAGGCATTTTGGAAGATGGATTTGGTTTCACCAAATGATGCAGCAGGAGACTGAAAGTGACAATGTCATTGTCGGAACCAGGTCTCACCAATTCTCCTTTTCCGACAGCCAGATACGAGCTTTGCATGACTTGGCTTTCTCGCGAAACCTTCACATCGTCGCCGATCAACAAGCTCAGCGAAACGACGAATGCTTGTAAGACCTGTCGAAGTTCTTCAGAGAGATGCAAGGTTTGTAAGATGCCATTGGCATCTGCAAAGTGGACCAGGGCCTGAGCAGTGGAGACTGATGAAGTACACCCTGGTGAGCATACAGCGATAGCCTGTAGTACACGGCAAACCTTGCGACAGGTCACTGACACAGGACAATAGGAGAATGATCAATTCAGACGCAGAGGCTACGAGGTTGTGGAAGGGCAACATTGGGAGGTCGTGCGCCA
Organism: Hygrocybe conica; assembly: GCA_900068975.1. NCBI lineage: Eukaryota > Fungi > Basidiomycota > Agaricomycetes > Agaricales > Hygrophoraceae > Hygrocybe > Hygrocybe conica. The sequence goes on along the minus strand of CEMM01321851.1, from coordinate 224,659 downwards.
CCCTGAGTAAATTCAAGGCGTCTCGAATATATTCTAGCAGAGCCGTAGGTGAGTCAGAGGAATCGACCAGAGAATCTTTTGGTGGTAGCCCAGACGAGTAATGTGCTTTAATTGCAACTTTGCAAAGCATATCCAGTGTGGCCGAGATGTGCAACTCAGTTGACCGAGCGGCTTGAAGCAAGGTGACGACAAAAGCGGGCAGAGAAATCAATCGGTGCTTCAAAGCATTTTCCAGGTAGTCCCGCAGACCAGGATTTCCCGGATATGAACGACAGAGGACGAGAATGGAATCTATAGCAAAGCTTGGCCTATGAAAAAAATCCAGAAGACGATCGACTGACTGCTGACGGAATACTCAAAGTCCTTTACCGGCCCATACGCTTCCTGAACGCGGTACAATTTGCACAAAGCTATCCACTGCAGAGAATTCAGTGACTAGGTGGACTGAAACAACCTGTTACAACGGACTTTGCCAGGAGAAAGACCACTCTGGAAGGCATTCCTGGTTAAATCGACTAAGGACATGAAAGCAGGTAACAACAAAAAAGTGTTCGATCACGTGATCATATAGAGCCGTTCTACACCTTCGCGATCAATCTCCTAGTTTCTTGAGGGGTGAATCTCAGAATGATGGATAGAACGCGTACGAGATTGGGCTACAAATGGCTGTCAGTGAAACGGTCATCTGGTACGGGCGTAACGCACTCTCATCTCTTTATGCTCCAGAAATTGTAGAATGACGTTTCGTAGGTATTCTAAGTTGATATCCTCGTCCGTTGTTGCGACATCAGAATGGTCTGGTGCTGGTGATTCCATCCTTGATGGTGGGTCCGAGGATGAGGATGATATCGAAGGGCGAGGATTATTGAGCGAAGAATTGGTTTCCGACTTTGCCATCCAATAGCCAACCCCAGGGCTTCGTTGCCGCTCTAGAAGAGCAGCGGATGATTGTACTTTGCGTAATTCTTCACGGATGGCCTGAATCAAATGCATCAAACCGACGATAGCTGTTACCGACAGATGCGAAACGGCACCTTGTTCTGCATACGGAGCTGAGCATCGCGGGCCTTGCTCTCTTGCAGCTGTTCTTCAATCTGGGCAGTCTTTTCGTCAAGTTTCAGTAATTGATCTTTCGCTATCTCCTGCACTGATGTTAGGCATAGAATCACGGCAGTGCTCCGACGTGGACTGACCTCAGCCTGCTTGATCTGCTCAATCTGAGAATGCAAAGCAGTGATTTCCGATAACCGCAAAACGAGCTCTTCTCCCAAGCGCCTATTGTCCTCCCTTAGAGTCTCCATGGCCTCGTCGTTCTGTACACCAATTTTGGAGGAAGAATCCACGAGGAGTTTCAGAGCGTCGATTTCTCCGGTCTTCTCTCGCACTCTGCGGCTCCATTCTACTTCACTTTCATTTCTCTCCTTCTCCATGGTTCCGATTATTGAACGGAGATCTATGATCTTGGCTTCGTATTTGGTTTCAGAAGCGGAGAGCAAATAGGCCATCTCCTGAGCAGATATCACATTATCTGGTTTCTTGATCTCTTGCTCTCGTCGGAATTCAACAAGCTCTTCTTGCAGTAAGCCCAGACGATCTGCCATTTCCCGCAACTGGTATTGCAATTCTGTGTTCTGGCTCTGCAGGTTTTCTGCATGAGTCTGAGATGACTCCAACTCAGCCTGACGCAGCTGCAATTGATAGAAGAGGGTGGTTTTGTCGTTTGATAGAGTGTTGACGGAGCCTTCGAGGGTGGAAATTTGAGTGTTTTTAGTGGCCAGCTCCTTCGAGTGAATGCTCTGCGAATAATCAGGTTCGCAGTACTGGATTACGATAAATGAAATAAGCCAAACTTACGTTCAGATTGACCAGGTTCAAGTCGAGCTGCTCTTTCATGGCTGCAACGTCTTTCTCAGCCTTTTCTTTGATATTAGTGATTTCCTTGTCAAATTGGGTTCTCAGGCCCACGGTCGTCCGTTCTCGTTCAGCGTTCACTGTGTCGACCTCCTGCTGGAGTCTGATTCTTTCAGACTTCTCCCTCTCCCTTTCGCTCCTCTCCTTCTCGACGGTGGTGCCCAAGTCTTTGATAATATCCTCCTTCTCCTTCTCTGCTTTGACTAGTTTCTGTCGGACGGTCTTTAGCAAGCTGATGGCCTTGACTCTCTTTTCTTCTTCTTCCTTCGCCAAAACATTCGACCGTTCAACCTCTGCTTGCAATCGATCGATGTCAGCCAACCGTTTGGCGTAGTCGTCGTCTCTTTCTAAGATCGACTTTTGCGTTGCTGACAAGACTGCCTCCGACTCGGCAACTTGTCTACGCAAACGTTCTATCTGATCCGACTGGGATTTCGTTTCCAGACGATGCGTATCCCGAAGTTCTTCTAAGCGTTCCTCTTGCCCTGTGAAAGACGAGTTATTATTCGTCACATGAGATTGAGGTGTAGATCCCACTGGTGAGTTTGCCAGTAAGACGCTTGGTTTCATCTTGAGACATCTATTAGAGATGCGTCTTCAGACGGGTGGACCGCGATTTGAACGATTGCGCACCTCAATTTTGAGTGAAAGATTCTGGAGATAATCACGCAATGCTCTAGCATCCGTGATGCCCTCTACCGGGGTCAGCTCACGCAGAATTGCATCAGCAGCACATTTCTCCGCCTGAAGTCTCTTGAAGGACATGGAGACATCTAGGCATTGTACACGTAAAGCAACACATGTGCTCAGGTACGGCTGTTACATACCAGCGAATCTTTGCTCAACCAATTTCAGACGTTCCTGCAAGACATCGACATCCGTATCGGTAAAACCGTCACACACTGGTGTGGAAATTGCGTGAAAGTCAGCTTCAGGCGATGCCGGACGCGAGTTGTCCGGAAGAGGTATGTCGGCTTCTGGATAGCGCTCTTCGCTTTGCACCAAATTCAACGTATTAACTAGATTGGAAGGTGCAAGAATGTTCGATTGCTCTGGACCATTAATCAAGGACGATTCAAGAAGGCCTGTCGTGGTTTCTAATTGTGGGCGAAGTACCGGTGACCGGGGTAACGGAACAGATGAAGGAGAAAGCGAGTGCTGGCGTTGCTGCGTAACAACAGAAGCTGGCGAGGCCCTTCCTGAAAGATCTGGACTTGTGGTATTGGATGCATCGCCTATGGCGAATTTTGCGCGAAGTCTTTCCTCTATATTTGATTTGGACGATCGCAATTCTGAGTCCGGCAGACTGGTACCCCGTGGCAAGGACTGTGGGCCCGGACTTCGAGTGGCCAAGGACTTGCGCAAATTTGAGATCGCTGAGTCGGCCAATTGCGTTGATGTTGAGGAATGCCTATGACCATGTGGTTCATGTTCCTGGTTATCTACCGAGCCACGTCGAGGTTGTGGAGCAAATACTTCTACAGCTTGACGAAGTTGAGAAAACATTGCGAACAGTGGACTTCTAAATCGGGTCTCGACGCAAATCAGGACAAACAAACGCGAAGGGGGGCGAACTTGAATACAGTAAATTAATACACAGCATGATATTAGACTGTTGCATCTCAAGTTGAGCCAGTTAGACACATATATACGGACAGCTGAAAAGATATTAATTTTTCACCGCTTACTGTCCGAGATATATAACATTCTCTTCTAAGAATCGTTCACATCTGTATTGACCTCCTTTCCTTTGCCATCCATGTCTAGACCGCTTGTGGTTGCTCGATCCCAGCTGGCAGTGGGCGTATTCGAATTTCCCGTAGCTAGTTGCCACGCGGGAATAGACGGTCTTCCGCTAAATGATGGTAACGGAGAAACGGAAGCGGTCGGACCACGACTCAGCAACAGGGCCTTGAGCGACTTCATTTCTTGCTGTAATTCTGCTAGTGATTGTGATTGTGTTTCCTTGTTCTTTTCAAGCATCTCGGTGATAATTGTCAGATGAGAGGGGGGGAAAGGTGCCACGGAGAACACCTTACCTTGGGCAACATGTCACGGACATTATCCACCTCTTCTCTGACCTCCTTTAACTCGTCTTTGAACCTGACTTCCCCCTCGCGCACCTCACTGACAACGCTTTCTACGTCCTGCGTGATTTTGTCAATCTTTTCTTTCTGTTCTTCTACGGCCGTTCGCACTGCTTCGGTCTGAGACTGTATTTCTTTCAGCAAAGCTTCTGCAACATCAAATTGTGCATTCAGCGCATCACGATCGGCTTCGTAGACGGAAGAAGTTGGAGGTTGAAGATGGGGGAGCAAATATTTCTGGGGAGCGGACGACGATAAGCGCATGTTTCGCTTGGTAGCGGCATCGCAATGACCTTAAACAAAGCGACTGCTCCATAGGCAATGGAGCCAGTTATAACGCTTGTAATCTGCAAACACCCATAGTCAATGCGAATCCGCTGATGGAGTTTCCGATCCGCACAAAGTAATCCCTCCAGTCCCATGAATGGCGTGGATAAAGAGGGTCGCTATACACGGGAACATACGGCGCCAAGTGTGCTTGCTGGGCTGTCTGATTCAATGCTGAGGCTTGTTTAACAGCAACATCAATTTCCGGTCCCGTCAAGCCTTTCGCTTCCAGAAATTGTATGCGTTGTGACATGGACGAGGTTTGTGTCTGGGATTGGGAGGCTATCAACGCAGTACGGGTGCAGAAACAAAGTTCTTTCCCACTTTTGGGTCGGTAAGAAAGGCAATGGCGTTTTGGATGAGTTCCTGCCTGTCAGGTTGTGAGGACATGATCGACGTGATTTGTAAACCCTAACCCGAGCCACCACTGGTTTCTGCAAAAACAACTGGAAAAAAAAAATGCTGCAGCTGGTGTCTCGTAGGCTTGTTACCCAGAGTTTCGTCCGAGCGCGAGGTTGTATCTACGTCGTTGAGCATTACCTACTGTTGCTAACGCGTTGTTTCAGTCCCAAGCTTCAGGTCCTCCGCTCTCCACACAGTTTGCCGTAGACACGTCTTCGAGAGCCCTACGCCTCTCAATGTATCTCACGGTATGACTCGTGCGTCTATTTCAGACCTCTTACGCTCAAATACTGTTATCCAGTCATCCGCAGGGGATATGCTGAGGCTGCTACGAAATTTTCTCGGGCCAAGCCACACATGAACATTGGGACTATCGGTTAGTCACGCGCTCCATTACCGTCGGTTTCTTTTTAGCTGTTTTTTTTTCATCCTTTCTTTCCTTTGGAATACAAAAATAGGTCACGTAGATCACGGCAAAACCACCCTCACCGCTGCTATTACCAAAGTTCTCTCTTCTCGCGGCGCAGCCAAGTTCACAGATTACTCACAAATCGACAAAGCCCCAGAGGAGAAGGCGCGCGGCATTACTATCAACTCGTCTCATGTCGAATACGAGACGGATGCACGACACTATGGTCATATAGACTGTCCCGGACATGCTGACTGTGAGAGCAATTCGTGTGTTGCAGTATCATCCGAGCACCTCATCATTGCCTCAGATATTAAAAATATGATCACCGGGGCTGCACAGATGGATGGGGCTATCATTGTCGTCTCTGCAACGGATGGTCAGATGCCCCAGACTAGGGAACATCTGCTGTTGGCTCGTCAAGTCGGCATCAAAAAGCTGGTCGTGTTCATCAACAAAATCGACATGATCACCGATCCAGAAATGCTGGAGCTCGTGGACATGGAAATGCGGGAACTTCTTTCAACATATAATTTTGATGGGGAGCATACTCCAATTGTCATGGGCTCCGCTTTGGCGGCGTTGGAAGGACGGGAAAACGAGATTGGCTCTGAAAGAATCGAAGCGTTGGTCAAGGCCTGTGATGACTGGCTCGAACTTCCGCCTCGTAAGCGTTTCAAGCCTTCAGTTAACAAACGCTGATCTCTCCGGCAGGCGATCTTGAAAAGCCGTTTCTCATGCCAGTAGAAGGTCAGAACATTGACTCCTTTCACGTCCTTTTCTTAGTTTTATTTCAGACGTCTTTTCCATATCTGGTCGCGGGACTGTGGCTACCGGCAGGGTACATAGCTCATTTAAGTCGTCCCGTGCGAGCTTACACCCATGTATTCCAGGTGGAACGTGGTGTAGCGAATAAAGGCGACGAAGTGGAGATACTTGGCCTAGGCACTTCCCTGCGGACTACGCTCACCGGCATCGGTGAGTTTCCGTACAATTATCAGGTCTCCGTAATTAACGATAGTGCCGTAGAGATGTTCCACAAAGAGCTTGATAGAGTATGGCTGATATTGCTCCGGTCAATTTGAATCTCTGTTGCTGACTCGTCCTCTCTCATTCAACAGGGCGAAGCTGGCGATAACATGGGTTGCTTGCTACGAGGTGTCAAGCGTGAGCAGGTTCGAAGAGGTCAAGTCATCATCGTCCCTGGGTCCATAAAGGCTGTGAAGAAGTTTCAAGCACAAATCTATGTGAGTAAGAGAAGAGAAGACTTGATCCCGAGGTTCACTTTTTGTTGAATCCAAGGTTCTGACAAAGGATGAAGGTGCGGATTGACGTTTCATCTCCGTTCATCACTCTGGTCAATTAAGCAACCTTTCAGGTGGTCGCTACACTCCATTCATGAACAATTACCGCCCCCAGCTGTTTTTGCGAACGGCTGATATTACCGTATCACTCAACTTCCCTGATGGTACTCCAGACGCCGCGGAGAAAATGGTAAGTGTAATCGCAACCTTCGGCGACAATCAAACATCAAACTGTTCCCTTAGGTCATGCCTGGTGATAACGTCGAGATGGTTTGTGATCTAGTGCACGACGTAGCCGCGGAAGTCGGCTCTCGGTAAGCGAGCTTCTCTCCTGCTTGCCCAAATTTTGTCAAAGCCACGTCTTGCACAGATTCACACTACGTGAAGGCGGTAAAACGAGTGAGTGTTGCTTTCTTCCAAAACCTCGAGATACCGATGAGAGACGCGATAGTTGGCACCGGGATTGTCACCAAAATTCTAAACTATGCATGAGATATATATTGACCTATTGTCTAATACTTCCATCCATACGCACCTCCACTCACCCATGTCAACCTGAGCATGATTTTTAAGCGCGGAATTCACCGTTCCGCTTTTCCAGGAAAGGAAACCCTGAGCAGCTCTCAGCCAATGGTCTACAGAGTATTCAGACAGGTTTCTCGCTCCACCCCAGTCCTACTCGCCGCTCGAGGGCTCAGACACCCTGCGCGACCACTTCCAGCCATTCAAGCCATTCGGACTGTTATCAGTACGTCATGTTCTCATATTGTCGCGTGCATCAAAATTTATGGTAATCCATCGTAGCAAAACGCTTTACAGCTGAACATGAAGCAGTGGTCTTCGACGATGTGACGGGAATGGGCATTGTTTCAATCACAGATCACGCTCAGTCCAGTCTGGGGGATGTCGTTTTCGTCGAGCTACCGTCAATTGGCACGGAAGTTCTGCAGGGTGGTAAGCCGACGTCCTATTGCACGCACAAACCTGGGACAAAGACATTTTTTTTCTCAGATCAGATTGGTGCCGTTGAAAGCGTCAAAGCAGCCTCAGACATAGTGAACTTCTCTCTCCCATTTCTGCCCTTCGTGTAGTTGAACAACTCCCTGCCAGTACGCACCAGTGTCGGGGACAATACAGGAGGTGAACGAAGCCCTGAATGCGGAGCCAGGTCTCATGAACAAATCTCCGGAAGACAAAGGTGAGGGACAGTCATCATCTTGCTAAAGAACCTCAGTCACGCAAACCATTCCACAGGATGGCTGTGTAAAATCAAGCTCTCCAACCACTCAGAAGTGAGTCCAGATAATCCAAGACCATCTTGAAGATGCTGATATCTGTGACACCAGATGGAAAAATTGATGACGGAGGCTGAATACAAAGCCAGTTACGAACACTAGGTCTTTTATCTACATAGGTCATAGACAGTCTCCGCCGAGCTGTGGAGAATTCATCGGGTATTGTCATCATTGACATTCTGGTGACTTGATAAGACTATTGGTGGTAGCGTCAGGCGCAGCGTGCTTTGGCGGGACCATATGAATGGATATCGGTTTATTACGACGCTGGCTTGTATTCATATTTCTCCCCGCGTGCTTCCATCCTCTGTTTTGCTTCTTTCAAAGCCCATGTCTGTATACTGAAATCAATGCAAGTCATCGACAAGAAGTTCTGCAGGACCCGAAATCCAACGAACCTAGTATCGGGCTTGTAGTACAGGAGCACCGTCGCAAGGCCCATGGTTCCAAACATCCCGATAACCCAGACGTTCTCCCAATCTTCTTTCTGTCTCTTTTGTCCTGGAGGTGGTGGCTGGAACGAATAGGAAGCATCAGGTTAGGCCTGAACGACACCACCACATTTGATGATACCTTCTCTCCAAAGAGCCAACCGCTGGGTTCATTATACTGTGGGGCTCCGTGCGAGGCAAAGCGTTTGCTTTGCACCCGCCGGGCTATGCTGGCTGGCAGCAGGCGCAATGCAGGTCTCATGGACTGGATGTGCGAATACAACATGAACAAATACGGTATTTATTCAACTGTCAACGAGATGGACATGATTCGGTAGTCGTGATTCAGCGCATCTTCGTCGACCCACTCGGCATCCCCAACGTTCTCAGGAGATGTCTCGTCCATTGAAAATCTGGAAATTTGTATTAAAAAAAGGTCGCATCACAAATCTTGAACGGAGCAAGTACCCCAACGAATCGTAGAACTTCAAAGCCGCGACGTTTGCTTGCAAAAATCTCAGCAAGAATTTTTCTCTGATGAAATACTGCACGGTACCTTTGAAGACGGTCAGCATTAATTTCTGCATCCCCCAGGTGGCCCCAATGTCAGCGAGCCTTCGCATCAGGACCTTGCCAAGGCCGCATCGCCTGAACTCATTCGATACCTGGATCTCGTAACTACCAATTTCAGTACGGAAATCCCATGATTTATGGACAGGAATCTCACCAGTATGCCACGTTTACACTGCATTCGCGTTCGAAACGAAACATGACGTAGGCAACGATAGGAACGTGGTCAGGCTCGGTCTCGTGTGTTGCAAAACTGCCCTCTTGGACTAGAATGAAGCGGGACAGATGGTGAAATAGTTCCCCTTGCTTCTGGTGTGTGTTCCATCCAAAAGATGAACCATTGTAACTGTATGACAGACAGTCAGGGGAAGATGTAGTATGGCAGTAGCGTGCTCACAGTTGAAACATGTTATCTTCGAAAATATTCCAAATCTGTTCACGTTCTCGGTCTGACAGGTTGGATGTGGTCTTGACGGCGAATCCAAGTCTGGAGCGCTGTCAGACCGTACTGCATGGTAGTCAATTCTCAACTCACAGCTTGCCATTGATGAAAAGCTCCAATGGATCAATAGAACGCGTCAATTGAGCTGCAGATGCCTTCGATGTAATAGTCAATGGAATGCATGATAAGGAGAGTAGAAATACCCTGTTGGCTCTCCTGACCGAGCTCATAAAAGTGAGCTCATAAAAGTGTTCGGGCATTCCCGAGTGCGGTATTCGGTCGATCGCGATGAAGCTGGATCCAACTGATGTCAGATATGTCACCTCCGAAGAGTTCAGAGTCTTGACTGCTGTATGGTGAACGGGGTATCTCACTGGTATTACACGCTGATCATCTGCATTCTAGGTAGAGATGGGCTCTAAAAACCACGAGGTGGTGCCGACATCTCTCATAGTCCAAATCTCTGGTCTCCGTAATGGAGGCGTAAACAAGCTGCTTGGCTCGCTGGCAAAGAGGAATTTGGTCGGGAAAGTACAGAACTCCAAGTGTACGCAACCCGAACAGCAACATCGTGTTGAATGCTGTATAAACCCTCCAAACAGATGAAGGATATCGCCTCACCTACGGGGGATACGATTTTTTGGCGATGCGAGCTCTGTCAAAGCGAGGATCGATGCATTCCGTGGGAAACCAGATTGGCGTCGGAAAAGAAGCAGGCAAGATTGCATGTTAGCCTCTGGCGAAGAGAAGTCTCACAAGCACCAACGATACAGACATCTACGTCGTGGCTGATGCTGAAGGTTCTGAAATGGTGCTAAAACTCCACCGGTCGGTTTTTTTTTCTTTCTGGATACACTGGATTGACGTTGAACCATTTCATAGCCTTGGTCGTATATCATTTCGGGCCGTCAAGGAGAAAAGAGATTACCTCGGAAAGCGCAAATCCGCCTCGTGGATGTACCTGTCCCGGTTGGCTGCCCACAAGGAATGGGCATTCATGAAAGTATGTGTTCGTGCCTCACATACGCCCGCTCGAGCCATCTCAACGACTGAACCCAAGGTCCTGCACGAGCACGGCTTTCCGGTGCCAAAACCGATAGACCACACAAGACATTGCATCCTGATGAGCTACATCGACGCTTATCCACTGTACCTGATCCATCGCTTTGTTCGGTTACGCTCTGACCAACATCCTTTAGACGACAAATATCAGAAGTTTCTTCTCCTGGAAAACTGTATTCTGCGCTTATGGATCTCATAGTACGCCTAGCTCGGACCGGCTTGATACATGGTGATTTCAACGAGTTTAATATCTTGATCCGTCGCGAGGACGGTGAACCGATCGTGATTGACTTTCCTCAAATGGTCAGTACATCGCACGAGAATGCTGAATGGTGACTCGAGAGCGTTTTTCGCCTATTTTTTTCATCTCTGAAACTTGTTTAGGTATTTCAACCGCGACGTGGAGTGCATTCGGACTTTCTTCAAACGACGCTTCTCGTATGACAGCACCCTTTATCCTCGATTCAAGACGCTGGTGAAGGAGAGCGGCACCTTGGATGGGAACTCGCAAAATTTCAGGTTGGATGTCGTTGTCGCCGCTAGTGGCTTTGGACGAAAGGAAATGCAAGTTCTTCAAGATGTGAGTGAATTGATTTTGGTTTATGAGGTATATTTATTGTTTACATCTTTCCTCAGTATATGGACGCAGAATATGAAAATGAAGCAGAGGGACAGGCAAACGAGACAGAGGAAGAGCACGACAGCGACGATGACGAGACCGAGCGCAGATCAGAAGAGCCAACGACGGGAGAGCGTCAAAAATCCGAACAGGATATTACGGTGGACGAGTTTTCAGACCCGCCCTCTCTGGACGAACGACAGGTTTCGCGATCTCCTCCAAAGTCTCGGTCGCCGTCCCCTTCGGCTCTTGAGAAGATGACGGCTTCGCTTAGTCTGTCTGGGTCTCAACAAGCTGGTATCAAAGAGGTGATTTCCTCTGACCTCAGGAAACAACGGGCCAAACAGGAACGGAAGCATCACTCTAAACGAGGGTCACGGTGGGTAGGACGACCGCATGGCAGCAAAGCCAAGCAAGATGTACGATACCAGATTGACAAGAGCGGTGTCTGGGATTAAGTCGCACTAGTAGTTGTCAATATAATACATTCCCACGGTATCAACTCCTTACCATGGAAAAAGACGATCTAGAAACATATCAAGTGCAATTATCTCAAGTCGAGCTTGCACTCTCAGCCGATCCAGATAATACCGAATTGTCATCGTTGCGATCTGAGCTGCAAGAGCTCATTCGACTTACTCAAGCCGCTGTCGTGCAGGCGGAGGCCACAACATCGAAATCAGATCCCTCCCGCAAAGCAACTGTTTCCGCCCCCTCTCATACATGGGCTGCTGGGGAGGATTGCTTGGCCAAGTACTCAAGCGATGGCGCTTGGTATCCAGCTCGCATTACCTCTGTCGGAGGTTCGACCGCCAACCGTGTGTACAGCATCGTGTTCAAGGGCTACAACACGACAGAGTTGGTCAAAGCAGCTGAAATCAAGCTTCTGCCCGCAAACTATGCAAATGGGTCGGTCCCATCGCTATCGACGAAGCGGAAATTGAGCAAGGTGGAGGAGGAGGAGAGGGAGAAGAAGAAGAAGAAGAATGAGAAGAAGCTGGAGGCGAGGGCTGCCAAAGCAAAGGAGCAGAATCAAAAGCAAGCTACCTGGCAAAAATTTGCAAAGAAATCGGAGAAGAAGGGTGTCCATATCGCTGGGGTGGCTGGAACGAGTATCTTCAAAACCCCCGACAATCCTCTTGGAAAAGGTGTGCATCGTTTAGCATCATGTAGACTGCGACCTCTTGCTGAGCTCGCTCTCTTACACTTTCCAGTCGGAGTTACGGGCAGTGGGAGAGGAATGACAGAGGTCGCGTCCCGGATCAAGCACAAGTTCTCGGCTGATGATGAAGACCCGTAATTCTTGGTATGTGCCTGCAATGCGCCGTTTATGCCACTCTGACCAAAATCCTTATCAAGTTACATGTAATTTACCTTCCTCTCGACCGACGACTGCTCCACCTTCAGATCACGTCACACACAACCTCGTAACTTGCAGGACACATGGGGGTCCACACCATACCGTGACGCCGCTTTCTCTTTCTCTTTTTATAATCTGAGCCTCATTCTTTGCCTTTCTCCTCCATTAACTCGACGGTTCGGAACCAAGCTTAGAAAGAAAGAAATTCTCGTTGGGCATTGTCTTGACGAGGACGCAGTACGTTGGTTCACGTGTCCTTCTTGAAGTCGGCGTGGACTCACAAATGGTAAATGCGCGGGTGAATGCATGACAGTCCGTGCGCTCAATATCGCCTTACCTGGTTAGCGTCATCCAATCTTGAGCCTGCTGCATGCTGAATGCTGAATGTGCATCCCCTCTGATCGGGAAACTTTAAAAGCTGCTTGGTGGGTTCATCACCCCGGTCACTACCTTGCATAAGTAGACAACTATAAGATGTGCGCTGGAGGCTATATCTGCTGAAAGTTCACCTTTCTGAAGGACCGTCAACCCTCGACCTTTGCACTCAAAAGAACATATATACACATCCACTGTCGTACGGCCTGTGGATGTAATAGGGCTTACCGGACCCGCCAACGTACCCGGTGCCGCCGCTGCTTCGCTAATTAAAGAAGACGAGGACATGGCTTCGATACCCTCGAAAGCCCATCACAGATGCACTAGGCGTTGCCCTTGCTCTTCATTACCTTTTTTCTTTGCGTGCATTACGCGCAAGGTGCGGAAGTGTGATCACCTTTCGCACCCGAAACGTACTGTACTGACTCTTCTGTGTCAAACCGGTCACTTTGACTCCCGCGACAGCGTCCAGTCAGGAGTAGCATTTCTTTGCGCATTTCTACCGGGTGTGTCAAAATGTTGATGTAGGCAATATCAAGGAAATCTGACCGATCCATGTACATACGATCATGAGCTTGATACGGCTCCGGATCCGATACTCTTCGAGGTCCTTCTTCTGCCTGAAGCACCTGCCTAAACTAATCACGATACTTCGGGCACCGAAGCCACCAACTTGAACTCGCAGGAGACTGCATCCGGCTAATATTTAGGTCTCCATCCGGCAGTGCCGCACGGTGATCCACGGAATCCGAAAAGCTATCTGCCAGGTCAAGAGGGAATGACTGTCAGTATTAATATTTATATTCAATCCTGGACACGAAGGGCAACTATGTGACGTAGTGTAAGTCGAATAACCTGTCCATAGAGGAGAACGATATGGAGGACGCAATCGATTCCTAACAATATTGATAACGGGGCGCTTCCGGTTTTGGACACGCAGATGAGGCGACATCATCTTGCGAACCCTGCCGCATAAGATCTGTCGGCAGAAGTTGGGTTTCGGCGAGCGCATTGCGAAGACGCTCGTTCTGTGTCAATGACAGTCATTACGAGGTAGGATTACGGAGAAAGACCGACTAACGGAACGCCTGAGCTCGAGCAACTTGAGTTTTAACTGCGAAACGTCGTACTGCAGTCCGGCGACCATGCTCTATTTAAGGAGTCGAGCCGTCTCTCAGCCCCATGGAAAAAAGTAGGGTTGATGCAACGCACCTTTGCGGTTTTGGAGTTTAAACCTTTGAATCGATCGAGTGATGTAACGTCAATTGGGAACACCCCAATATCGTACATACGCGAGTGCAGCTGGTCCACATGAGCCTCTAGACTAGCGATGTAGATCGTGCGACGTTGAGGAGCACCCATGGAGGAACTGCACAGGAGGGATGTGCAGGAAGCGGTTGAACGTAAGTGGCGATCACTGCAGTAGAGGTGTGCTCACAGTTCATGAGGTGTGAAGACATCTTTCTCCAACAGATGATTCCAGATTTTTCGGCGCTTTGCGGTATCTTTCTTCGCGTAAAGACGGGCATAAGGATGAGCGATGTTGACGCGAGATGGGTGATCAACATGTCTGGGCTTCGGATTCGATTTCTGTTGGGGTGGTATGAGGCGATGGGAGTAGGGGGGCGGGTGATCAGCGGGATGATAAAAGGGTGGTGGCGTCGTCGATGAAAGCGAGAAGTCGCGGGAGGGGATGCTCTCTGGGGATGACTGGTAGGAAGACAGAGAACTCATCGGAGAAGAGGACGTCGAAGGTGAGGGCGGATGCTGGAGGAGGAAGGAAAGATCACCAAAACGAGCGGTTGAACGGATCGACGAGGGTTGTCGGTGGTGATGATAGCTCCAAAGGGACATGTCGACAATGAAAGGGTGGCCGGGGAAAGGAAAGACAGGACATGACGGAGGGCTTTTAAACCTGAAAATGGAGTGAATTGAACAAGAAAAAATGACGGAGACAGGGTCGAAGCGTTCGGGATTGGAAGCTGGATTTCCAACGAAAATCACAGCATGAAAAGATAAATAAAAAAAAAGGATCGAATACCGGGTGCAATGTAGGATCGTCCATGGCCGGATTACAGTAATACCGTGCATCCCGGATGAGAGAATTTTCCTGTACGGCAACAAAGAACACGGAGAACTATTTTACAAGACACCGAGTGGATGAAACTCACCCCAGAATATTTTTTCTGGATATCCTTCATTCTCCATATATACCCGCTCGTCTTCGCTTCGCACGATGAAACCGCGCTCCGCACACGCCCCGCTGAGCGATCTTCTCGTCCGTCTTTGTCTACATTAATTCCAGAACCGGTCACTTACGATTTTAGCAGACACACATCCTCCGCCGGTCTCGTTCAACTTGAGTTTTGCCACCGAGTAATACTACGGTGCGACCCCCTCCCGTAGTGTTTACGAACACCACTCCTCCTTTAACGCCACATCTGGGATCAGATCATGGCATTTCCCCAGATCCAGGCAAGGAATCAGCGTTAATCAGCGCTCGGATCTGAAATTGGTGATCATTCTCGTCTAAATTAGGTCCTAAACCCTCAGTTCGCGAAATAGAGCATAACCTCCATGGCGTATGTACGTCAGCTCGTGCCTAACCATGCGTTCCCCACGACTGATATATATATAAAGGCCTCTTTTGTAGCCGTTCCATCTTGCAAAGATGTCCGACTACACAATTTCCCCCTACATAAATCCGCAACTCGAGGTCAGTCACGTCTTATCCACTTTTCTTCTCTGCCGAGTTCATGGTCTCCGTCCGCCACTCCCAGGACTATTATTCCATCGAGGACAGAGCCGTCTATCATTCGGGCTATTTCTCCCAATCTCTTCCACAGCCGCATGCCAAGAACGGCTACTACCATCAGTCCTATCATGACATTCCGTCGACGAACAACCAGCTCCCACCCGCATATTCGGATTATGACTGGACACACGAGAGCTTTGGCTATTCTCAAGGTCAATTTGTGCAGAGTATAACTTCGAGCTCAGACGTCCCTCGACCAACAGACGAGTTACCTCTACACGCTCCTGTGCCACTGCCTGGGTACACACCGCTTCTGTCTCACACAAGTTCCCATCCAGAGATCGAAGGTAGCAGCAGCATCCATTGCAACAGGTCGCCGTACCCCAGCACCAATCCCTCCGCACCGATGGTTCAACATCAACAACCTTGCACTTCCTTCAAAATGGATGACCTCTTGCCGTTCCCACAGCACCAGGAAATGCTCGACTTCTACGCCAAAGCTTCTGAGCAAACTTTCCCGACGCCTTCCGAGCTTCTTTCTCAGCTGACTGGAATGCCTCTTCTCCAATCCCCCCCCGGTTTCGCGTCAAACACAACTCTGGCTACCGTGGAACTTGACAAAAAGGTTGATAGTCAACGCAAAGCCCGCCATCGCGCAGTCGCCGACAGTGTCGGGTTCGAGCCAACTGACCCGTGAGTAACTCCAACATCATCACTCTAGGACGACGCGACCGAATTTCTTACCATGTCCAGTGATATTATATCTTCCCACGACAAAAAGCGCAACTACCTGGAATGTCTAGAATCTTATGTCAAATACCTACGTGGTCAGCTATCTCTCGTCGACGACCAGTCCCCCCCGGAACGCATCGAACGCATCACAACCTATCGCGGTCTCAACACTCAGTCTATCCGGGTATGCGACCCTCCCTCTTCGCACGTCAATCTCATGCTCACGCACCCAAAAACAGACACTCCTTGTTCACATGGAGAATACTGCACGAAATCTGCATCTTCAAACAGAGGACGAAGAGAAGGAGGTAATTGTGCCGCCCCACACGCACACCGTGAGCCACGTCTTACCGCCCCCGTCGTATTCTTCCAGTTTCTCAGGTTGCGAGCAAGGTATATGGCTCAGGATGCTGGAGTGCTGAATGAATCTCCTCAGCATTGACGGTTAGCATTGACGAAAATTTGCTGTCCATACAACCTATAGAGAACGAGCGTTTCATGATTGCCCACCACGCCGTTGATCGTACTTTTTGTTTGACAAGATAACGGAATCATATTACAGGGAAATGAATTGATATCATACTTATATCGGCTGATAGGGAGGTAAATCTTCATCCTTTGAGGCGTCCTCTTGAGCATCCGCCTGATCCTCTTGCTGTGCATTCCGTCTCAAAATTCTCTCGCGCTCCTCTCTTTCCAGCCTCTTCTTCTCATCATCAGCCGATTCGAAAGCGGGCGCAGGGGTGGTCGAGGGAGCTGTTGCGGCCGCAGTTATCGAGGATTGGCCACTGCTATCAGCAGGGATTGCAACGGGAGGTTCGGCGGCAAGCGCTCTTTCCCTTTCTTCCCCCGCCAATCGTTTCTTTTCGTCCTCCGCGCTCTCGGGTGCGGGGCTACTGGCCAACGCGGCGACAGCAGGAAGTCCAACTGCCGACTGGCTCTGTGTCGCTGCGCGTTGAGCCCTGAGGTCGAGCAGCGACCCGGTGGCTGGCCCAGGTCCCCCTGAACCAGCAGATACAGGAACCCCAGTGTCCGCGATGGTAGGTATGGGAGGAGCAGGTTCAGAAGTCGTGGCGGGCAGAGTGATCGGGGCGGTTGAAGGCAAAACGGTTGGTGTCTGGTTCAGGGTCAAGGGATCGATAGGATCTGTCACCTTTGGCTGGATGGGTTGAGTTGGAGTATGCGCCACATCGTGTGCAACGGAAGGCAGTGGTACGTTAGCTGCGGGCGGCGGAGTCAAAGGCGTACTCGATTGTGTGAGATGGTCCGAGCTGATGCTGGATAGCTCGCTGGCGTGCGACTCGCCGAAGCTGGCGGTGTCTGACTTGCTTAATTCGGACGAGCCCGTCTGAATAATAAGACTGGTCTGGCCAAGCTTGTAGTTGTCGAGAGCTTGCTGCAGGGCAGCTCTTGCTGCTGCTGTAACCTGGGCACCGGCGTATGGCTGCGCAGGGGTTGGAGGGAGCGTAGGCAAGGCTGCGACGATCGGATTGCCCGCTTGTGATACAAGAACGAGCTTCTCGCCATACTAAGCAGACGTTCATCCAACATCAGAAACTCGCCATCAGATCAGATAGTGGATGGTATGACCTCTCGAAAAGCATCCCATTTGGCCTGTTCGCTCTCGCGAATGGCTTTCCTCGTGAGAAGTTCGGCTTCTTTTTCCGCTTGCTCGTCTTCGCTTTCGGCCTTCTTGAGCTGCTGTCTGAGTTCAGCCATCCGGAGTTCCGACCCACGCTGCTGGTCATGTTCAAGCCGGCTGATCTGGAGCTTGAGACCGGCGCGGATATTTCGACGGGGTGTGAGAGATGCCTCCAAGTCACGTAAGGATTTAAGTGGTGCGCGAGCGGATTCAAGCTTCGTCGCAAGGTTTCCTGCAAGGGCGCCCTGGACGAAATTTAAATACGCCAACCTATCGGTCACTGAAAATGAAGGGGAAGGTTGGTACAGGCGCCTGCGATACACCCAACGGAAAATTGAACGGACCGTCCTCCAAATCTTTGTCTTGGGACTGCCCCCAGGAGTAGAGTTCTTTGCTCTGGGCTTTGGAATCTCTGGAGAGACTTTCAACGTCAATCGCGACGCCTTTCTCGATAGTGATTATCTTCTGCAAGGGGCTGGTGGTGCTGTCGGGCCGATAAGATCAGGATCTGCGCGATCGCAACGAATCTGAATCGAGCGCACGCATATTGCTGCCCGATAGTGCGGAGTTGGTGCTGGATGGCATCAAAGGCGTGCGATCTGTAACCGGATTGAGTTGCGGCTTGGGGTTGACCAGAGAGTTCTGCACTAGGACTCGGAGAGCTTGGGCGCCCATGAAGGGGCGGGATATGACCAGCCAAAGGGGTGGCGTTGATGGCGGACTGGGCCTTGTCGGCAATGGATGCGAGGAAGCTGGGCATGGTGGAGCTGAGGAAAGGGCGATGACCGGGACTAAGCCTTTTATACGGGAGCGTGGGGAAATTATAGCATTTATTCTGACTAAAAAGGAAAAACAAAAACAAAAACAAAAACAAAACAAAAAAATAACTACACGACAATCTTTTTAGCCTTGCCCTTTTTTTCCGCGTCTTTGTGGGACAAGAATTCTACTTCAGTCGCTAGTGGACCGGCAAGCTTTTGACTCTCGGTGTAACCAAGGACAGACGTCTTGAAATGTCTTCCAACGCCTTCGATGCGTTCGCGCAATTTATCATCTTCAGCAGACGACGGCGCGAGACGGGTCCAGATGGACAGTCGATAGAACTGAGGTCGCGTGGAAACAATGACGCCGGTGATAAGCGACTGGGGTTGAGGATCTACTGTCGGGTCGGCATTAGTCAGATATGGGTCGAAGGTCTCGCCGATGGCAGCAAGCATCTGAGGTTCATGCTCTGTGAACACGTCAAAGATTAAAGACACAATGAACGTGAGCATACTGTATACAACCACATCTTGTCGACGTGAGGACGATTCTTGTCTTTGGGAAGTTGAATACTCCACTTGCCACCATTTTTGTTGGCGTCGTCTTCCCAAGCGGGGATAATTCCCTCCTTTTGAAAACTGGGTTAGAATCAGGTCTGATGACGGAGATGGACACGCTCGCCTTGAAAAGGTAGTAGTTGGCCTTCGAGGGTAACTGCGACGGAGGCACGATGTTGTTGTACAATCTGGTATGCTCGGTTTAGGTGTCATGTCACAAAAACGCGAACTAGGAACGCTCACCCCCAGAACTCTTCCACGCTATCAAAGCTGATAACGCGCTTTATGTCTTCCATCCAACCTTGAGCGGCAGCTACGCTAGGAGTCTGCGGTAGCGGGGTTTGCGGAAACCCAGATACTGGAGTTTGTGGCATATTGCGTCCTTTGGTCATAGGAGAGTCGAACCATAAAGTCCACGGAGAGTAGAGAGGATGCTAAAAGACAAAAGAAAAGAATAAAACGGATGAGATATTGGAAAAAATGAGAGGGGTAGGTTGTTCACCTTGACGTTGAAGTTGGTCGGATCGCTAAAAACTGTGCGGATGGTTTCGGCTTGAGCGTTCATGTCAACCTCCTGTATTTCACCCGGTTCTATCTCGTCCTCCTTCGTTGTGTGTTCCGGCAGCGACGGTGTATCTGCCAAAGCAGCGGAGAGCGCAGCTCTTGATGCTTGGAAGGCTGGGCCTGTGAGAGGTGAAGGAGTTGCCATGATTGATGATGGATTTGATATGTGCGATATAGGGATTAAAAAAGCAGATATTGAGGGGATGCAACGATTAGCGAGTGGTGCTGCCAGCGGCTACAAAGAAAATTAAGAGCGGTAAGTTGTGGTGTTTGAGTCGGAAGATCTTTTTAACCAAAAGGAGTGTACGGGGTCTTACCAATGATTTGTTATCTGATAAAGCGGAGTTTATTTCTTCTACTATTACTACTACTACTGCTACTACCATGGATCCGTTTAATGCAAAGCTCGTCGCYGCAGCGGCGGGGKCATCCTTGACTGCACTTACAAGTTATTATCCTTATTCTTTTTTTCATATTTTTTTTAATGACAACCCTCATTTATTAGTGACACCATTCGACGTCGTAAAAACTCGGCTTCAGACTCAACCACCGAACCTGCTCTTTCCCCGTCCACCACAAAATGTATGCTGTCAACCTGTAAATGCCGCGAACTGTGTACGAAGAATGTCTTCTCTTGCACCTTCCCTCAAGGCCGATCTCGTCTGTTTGTGGGATCGTGGTGTCTTTCGGACAGAACGTGTCAACGGATTCTACGACGCAGTCCGTCACGTATGGGCCGCAGAAGGCGCTCGTGGTCTTTGGAAGGGTGTGGGAACAACCATGTCCGTATTCTTCATCGACCTTGATTCACCCCCATGACATCTCTCACACAGGCTCATCGCTGTCCCATCCCAAACGTCTTACATGCTCACATACGACCATCTCCTCAACGTCACTCTTCCCCCGCTCATCCCTTCACCATATCTTGTTCCACTCTTTTCAGGCATTATTGCCCGCGCCACAGTGACGACAGTAGTGTCGCCTTTGGAATTGATCCGCACCAACCTCCAAGCCACGCCTCTGTCTCCCAATCAGCCTCAGACGTTACGCTCTGTTCTCTCCGCAGTCCGCTCCCTCATTCGTGACAACGGACCGCGGTCCTTGTGGCGAGGACTCGGACCCACTCTTTGGCGAGACGTGCCCTTCAGCGGTATATATTGGGCATCCTATGAGAGGTGCAAACGCGTTCTCCAACAGCCGGGACGTTCGGTTGCGTTTGTTGCATTCATCAGTGGAGCTATCAGCGGAACGTTTTCTGCATTGTTGACCTCCCCCTTCGATGTTCTCAAGACTCGAAGGCAGGCATTGCTGATGTCGTCACAACCTCGAATGATGGGCACCGTACGTCTGCTATTACGCATCGTTCGGACAGAGGGCTATTCTGCACTATTCGCGGGCTTGAAGCCACGCATCGCAAAGATCGCCCCGGCATGCGGCATCATGATCACCTGTTTCGAGGTCAGTCACCTTTCTCATGACCATCCTTGAAACCGGGTTTGACTGATCATCCACAGGGCGTCGGAGGGTTCCTTTCAAAGAAAGAATCGAGTCTGTGACCTGTAGACGTAGAGGATTCCAACTAGATATCCGGTCTAACATTTCTACAAAGCCTTCGGGTACTCGCAATCAACCTCATCCCAACTTGTTCATCTGCCGTTTTGCAGCCGAGAGCTTTCCGCCAACGCGGTCGACATCGTGGTTTAGTTCGTCGAGAAGCTCGTTCTGGACCGCCAGTTCTGCTCCGATAGCCCCAGCTAGATGTTTCTGCCTATGCAGAATCGTCGAGAGTTGAGAAAGTTGCACGTCCTGTTCTTGGATCTTGACTTCCTGCAACTGCAGAACCCCAACGTCATCCAGCGGTCGGGTCTCGTCCGTCTCCTGCGGTTTGGACGGAGCAACGCCAAACACCCTGGCGAACGGTTTCGAGGGTGCTGAACTTCCTAGTAACACCTCTCGATCAGAGCTGGGCGCTGTCTTCTTCGAGGAAGCCCCGTCAACGAGCCGCGCGGTTTGTCGAGCGATCGTCAACATCTTTCCAAGTTTCTCGCAGTCATCCTGCAAGCGGGCCACCATATCTGTTCGTCTCTGCAACTCGCCGTCGCTCAACCCCATCTTTCGCAATTCCTCCAAACCAGTTCCTAACGTGCCGACCCGCGTGATGGCGGATGCCAGTTTCTGCTTGGCCTCGACGTTGGATTTGTGAGAGGCACCGACGTCTCCCAGGTCGGAGAGAGCGTCCCGTTTGTTGATCGAGGCACGAACGTCCCGGATTCGGCCTTGCAATTCCATATGTTCATCCAACCACGACGCAGACGTGAACTGGGCGGGTGGTCCGGTGCCCTGTTTGCCAGGTGGGACACCGAGAAACTCGCGAAGGGCGTAGTTTTCCCGCCACTTGTCATCCTTGGCGCTAATGATCGCTCGGAGGTACAGCTCCAGGCCGACCCGCCTCTCCTCGATGAGTTTCAGGTTGTTGAGAGATCGTAATAACGAGAATGTGTGTTTCGGTGGCAATTGTGCAGGTGGCGGGGAACCGGTGGATTTCGTGAGCTCGGTGTGGAGGTCGACGAATTCTGAATACCTTCGCCACATCTGCCACGAACGTATACGAGCCTGGATATTGATGGCGTAAACGACGTGTGGTTTGGGGTCGGAGCGTTCTTCATGGGTCGGGATGGTGACGGCTTGGATGGCGGTCATGGCGGTAGTTGACCAGTAAAGATATTATAATAAAATCTTAGTCCCTTGTACCAGCGACAATGACGAATCGGACACCCAAGCTTATATACCATCTGAAGATACCTCCGAAAATCCACCAACCGATACCACGACTCTGCAGGAATCCGATAAACCCGGGAAAGACGTCCTCTGACACGTCTTCCATGGTCACATCCACGAATCCGATTTCTTGCATGTCCTGCACATAATTTTCAGGAGAGACCATGTTGGCGGTCGGCATGACGGCGGCCGTGACAAGCGCAATCCAGCGGCGCTGGAGCGCTGCTGGTGAAAAGCAGATATCGGCAAGTGCAACGCGCCCACCACTCGACAATCGAGTGAAAGCTTGCCTGAGAAAGTCACGTCGAGTGTGAAAGTGATAGGCGCAGTCGAGGGCAAGAATGGAGGTGAACGGAGGTGAGTTGGAAGACGGATCGAGCGGGTGATCTGTTGCCAAGGAGCGAAAGACGGCGTCTCCGTGATACAGGGTCACGTTTGTAGACAAGCTGCTGCCGTCTGCTTGGCTCAGGATGCGTTCCACTCGGGCTTTGGAGCGTTCGTAATGGGATTGGAGACTGGTCACCCCTGTGAGCCGAGCAGGGCGAGGAATGGATGGATCTGAGAGGTGTAGAATGAGCGATTCGCCCGTTCCGTGGCCAACGTCTGAGGCGAAAACGTCAGTGCCATGTGGAACTCTGAAGGAGACATAGGAAACAAACCAAGTACACTGCCTCCCGACCGACAACGAGCTGCGAGCGCAAGTTTCACGGCCAGAGCTTTACGAAACGATGATACAAAGGCGTCGCGTCGAATATTTCGGTGAGACGCACCATGGCAAGCTTCGGGGAAAACTTTTGTATGCTGCAAGGAAGGTCGGAAGGTCGTCGCAGTACGAGAAAGGCTGAGGCTCACCTTCCAAAAGCCCATGTTGAGCCATTCTGTGAGGGGCTCAGCATCCTCACCGGGTCGATTGTTCAATGAGAGATGGAAGAGACCGTACGGATCATGAGAGGGCATTACGAGAACCAAGAGCGGGATGAGGGTATAGATGAGACGATGAAAAACGGCGAGATAACAGGCGGAGACACACGCGATGAAGACGAGAAACATGTCACCAAAACCGTCTTTTCGCTGTCGGCGATGTCGGTCAAGGAGTGGGTGTCGAGGACGGAGCTGGACCGACCTGGTAAATAATCTGGCTCGTCCTCGAGCGCTGCTGCGATCCTGACCAGGGCTTCGACCCGAGCAGCGAGTATCCTGCTCGAGATGTACGGCGCAAGAAAGAACAGACACTGGTGCTCGTTCAGACTCGGTTTAAATGCCAAGAAAACATTCACCTTTATCGAGTTCTCGACCTCCACCTGCGAGCTCTTCCCGCCCTCGATGCTCCTCGCCCGCCAGTGACTGCTCACTCTAGTCCCATACTTGGCGAACACCTCGGTCGTAACACCGTCGCGCAGTCGGATAAACCTCGCCTTGAAGCTTCTTGGCCTCTGAGTGCAGCTCATATAGCTGGCCTTGTGTACGATCTCGTACATGTCTGGGTCATCCGGATCCACGGTGAGACTGGCGATCGTCGGACCCGTCCTCATCAGCATCAAAGGATCATGCAGCGCTCTGAGCACCACCAAGAGAGGTACGTTCACTTTCTTGGACACAATCACTGTGCGCACGGTGAACATCGCAAAAAAACAGACAGGGCTCTCACACGTCCGACATGGACGTCTATATATCATCCCTGTTGTTGGCATGATCACGGCCCAGCGTGACAACCCTATGTTCCATCCCTATTCAAGTCAACGGAGAATCTGGCACAGCCTTCTGCTGCTCGTTATCTACCTCGTCCTTGGGTTCAGCCGTCTCCCTGATATCCACCGGACCAATCACATATCGGAGCACGTCACTCAGTGTGATTATGCCCATCAATCGTCCCTTCTTACCGCCTCTCTTCTCTTCCTCCTGTGCGAATTTATTAGCACAATTGCATTCCGAGATGCGAGCTACACACCTCGCCTTCCACCACCACCAACCGGTGCACACGTCGCTTCTCGATCAGTTGTAGTAGCGTACCGAGCGAATCAGACGCAGCACAGATCACGACGCCAGGAAAATCCGATGAACGTTGCTTGAGTGCCTCCGATATTGTGAGATCGAGCGACTGATACGCTCCCAGACGGACCAAAGTCTGACGAGATCATTGCGCATGAAACTTGTCACTACGACGAGAACGAGATCACTCACGATGACATCGACGGTTTCATATAGATTTACAACGACGCCGTCTTCGTCTATGATGGGAACTGCGGAGATAGCGCGCTCGGAAAACATATGGACGACATCGAAAACACGGGAGGTGAGTGTAGCAGTGGCGATCGGATAAAAGCGTTTGGCTGGGTCGGTGAGATCCCCTGAGACGTAGGTCCCGATTTTGAGTTTACGGAGGGGTAGATGGAGTTGGGAAACTTCCTTGCTACACTGAATCCGGCTGGTTAGCTTGGATACTCGCGTTGACGAAAGCGACACTGACATTGATAGCTATGAATTTGAGGAGACGATACTGTGTCAGAACGGATACGATGACCTCGTGTCGGGTTTCAGAGTCCCTGTCGAGTAACGGGAGCCGACGTGCATGAGTCTGAATCAAAAGTCTCGCAGCATCATATAGGCTGCCGGATGGGTGTTCATGCAGGAGAGGTGGTGGTGCGACACCGAGATCCTTCTCGACGTCTGCGAAGAGGATGAGGAGGGAATATTGATATCAAGATGAGAGATAAGGAAGACTATACCTCTGAGGTATTCCAACTTGAATGTCTCGACATCTGCGGCAGCGGTGTCGTACGAAGCGGTGCGATAATAGTGTTGTATTAGGTGTATGAGATCGAGAACGGTGAGCATGCCCGCAAACCGAGATTGGTCGCTGTTCCAGAGCGGAGCGGAAACGACACCTGGGATGTGAGGTTAGAGGAAATGAAAGAAAGAATAGAGAAATAAATAAAATGTTGACCATTGAGAAGTAGACATTGAAGAGCTTTCTTGACGTTCAACTTTGTATCGAGAACGATTAATCGGAAACTGATTGGAAGAGCGTCGTAACAAGTGTGTGATTTGAGATAAGAGCGAATAGCGTTAAGAGTTGCATCGTGAGACTCGTGAGATTGAGTTGGGAGTTGTTGGGGACGACGAGCGGAGGTCTTTCGTCTAACCTTTGAGGTTGGGTGCATGATGAGGAGGGGAGTGACTTATGTATTTATTTATTTATTTTACTAGTAATAAACAACCTGACGACCTACTCCCATGACAGACGATGCGCATACACCCAGTCAACCTCAATACGAGGCTTTGTTCGCTCTTCTCCCCCTTTTAATAGTAATATCAACCTTTCTTTTCCTTCTCCTCCTCTTTCTCCTCTGCGTACTTCTCCTTCGTAGGCGACGTAGGATCGCTCTCGGCGACAACGATGGCCCAGTCGATATGAGCAGGGAGGAGCTCTTTGCTCCAGACACAGCTTTCGACTCCCTCGAGTCTCATTGGCTAGACACCGCAACAGAGACCGTTCGAAGGTCTTATCTTCGCTCCAAAGGTTCCCCTTTGCCTACAACCCACTCTCCCACTTTCAGGCTGACACAACCCAACATAGATTATCAGCTGCAGTATCCTCCAAACTCTCTACCAACAGATATCACCCTATCTCAATTCTTGTCAATTCAAGAAAAAGGCGTATCTGCCTGGTCTTTCGAGCCAGACTACGAAACCGTCAATTCTCTCATCGTTCATTCTCGAACAGAGATCACTTTCCTCCCCGATCCAGCGTCATCCTCCTGCGTTCAGTCCAATCTTCCCCTTCCCAAATTGAACGAAGTCTACTATTGGGAAGTAAAAATGTTCGATCTTCCACAAACAACCAACGTCGCCGTCGGGCTCGCGACAAAGCCCTACCCACCCTTCCGTTTACCCGGCTTGTGTCGATACTCTGTAGCCTATCACTCCAACGGGGACAAGTCCTACAATTACCCATTCTCCTCCTCCACCTATGGCCCTTCTCTGAAGGAGGGCGATGTCCTAGGCATCGCATATCGACCACGAACAGGCGCCGTGTTCTTCACTAGAAACGGGCGCAAGATGGAGGACGCTTTTATAGGTTTCAGCAGATGGAACCTCTTTCCGACGATCGGAGCAGATGGGCCCTGCAGCGTTCATGTCAATCTCGGCCAATCCGGTTTCGTCTTCATCGAGGCCAACGTGAAGAAGTGGGGACTGGCTCCTAGCGTAGGCACTCTCGCTCCGCCACCTGCTTATGGCAGCGAGCGAGGCAGTATACTACTTGACGTTGGAGGCGGTGTCAGGCCTAGCCCTGGCACAGCATCGTCAACAACACCCAGGCGGGCGCGCCGTTCTCGTCGTTCTAGAAATCCTCAATCTCCTACCGTTCCAATCGCTTCGTCGCCTCTGAGAACCGCTAACGGTCCTCCCGAGCCGCTGACGCCCCCTCCACCCATCACCCCCATTGACGAGGAACCTGACGATCCTGGTCCCGGACCATCAACGTCTCGGAGATATATCTCACCAACCGATTCACCATTTCATACATCGCGCAACACAAACCTTCCCGCGACGCCTGGCGACGATCCAAGCGATTCTGCCGAGGATCAAGACATCGCACTCCATCTTTCATCCCTTTCGACCTCCGCCAGATCCCGATCACCTGCAGGTGCACCAGGTGCGATAAACCCGTTTAGTACGCCTCGGCATCAGCCGCACAGCTCCCTCACTCATTTCGTGGCCTCGTTGTCCGACACAGGCTCGGAATTGGCAGTTCAAGTGCATTCGCCTCCTGATTCGCCAAGAAGTCCCAACCCACCCACTCCTCATCCTCGCGACATCCATTTGCAGGCCTTGTCCCGAAGCAGCGTTGAACACCGCGATGGAAGCTCCGGGAGTGGGGGTGCTCATGAACCATCAAACCCCACATCCTCAAGACAAGAGCCACCTGCCTATTCTCCCTTAGATGCATACACCTATGCGGATGGCGTGCACATTGATCTTCCCGCTGAATTTATCTCAGCTGCTTTGGAGGGAAACGCCCCTCCAGTAAGCTCGTTGGGTCAAGCACCCACCTCTCGCCCCGACCGACGGAGGAGCCGAAGGAGGTAGACCGTTGACATGCTAGTGTTGGTTCGTAAGCTTTCGTCCTGCTCACACAAAGAATTCTGACATTGACGTAGTATCGCAGTTGAGATATATTTATTTGCATATGAGTTTTGTCTCTGTAATGAACATCTCACGAGGGGACTATCCTCTGACCCAGTTCCTACAACGATCGAGTGTGCCAATTGGTAGATACTGTATCGGGCCGCCAGTGCCGATGTTGCTGATCATGCTACGATCATTCAGTGCTAGACTTCCGCTCAGCGTACTGTCCAAGCAATCACTGGCACCCGCCAGCCGATCCCAATCAACATTCACCCTGCCCCTTCAGCGTCCTGTTGAACAAACGGCAATGCAAGCACTGGCATTGGCACAGATTGTGGACCAAGTAAAAGTAGACGTCTTATCCAAAACCATGGCAGACGATAATGCAGCACGTCGGCGACATGTCTCCCGCTCATTCATATGTGAGTTGTACGGTGTTGCTTTTGGCCAGCATCATAAACATATTCATGCCCGAAATTTTAAGCCGATACTATCACAGGTTTGATCAGATCGCTCGTTGACCAGATTCTCCTAAACCGTCGGCGCAGTCCCCTCAGAAGAGATGTACGCTTATGCTGTGCAAGCGTCTCTTGGAGATGACGTCTATGAGTTTGAGCCATCGACTAATGCTCTCGAGGAACATATCGCTAGACTGACGGGAAAAGAAGCCGCTCTTTTCGTCCCTTCTGGCACGATGTCCAATCAGCTCGCCCTTAGGACACATCTCAAGCAACCCCCGTATTCCGTGCTCGCTGACCACCGTTCCCATATCCACAAGTGCGTCTTCTGGTACAACCACAAGGAGGGTATCGTAGATACTGACCTTTCTTCCGCTGTACACGCAGGTATGAGGCTGGAGCAACGGCCTTTCATTCAGGTGCGTCGCTTATCCCTATTATCCCATCCAATGGTAAGGTTTGTGACCGGTGGACCCCTGAAAGTCCTGAATCTGACTTTCTCGCCCACAGGCCGACACCTCACGGCGTCGGACATCGAGGCCTCCGCCATTCTTGAAAGGGACATCCATTTGTACGTTCCTCCTAAACTCCATGAGCCGAGAGCTCGAGGTTTGATCTGCGTCAGTGCGCCCACAGAGGTGATTGCCATCGAAAATACGCTCAACGGGACAATCATTCCCCAAGAGGATGTATCAGCCATATCTCGGTTTGCGCGTTTGAACGGCATTCTGACACATCTGGATGGGGCGCGCATTTGGCACGCCGCCGTCGAGACCGGCTTAAGTATCAAGGAGTTATGCGACCCATTCGATTCCGTCAGCGTGTGCTTCAACAAAGGTTTAGGTGAGTCATGCTGGCGGGTTCGTTGGTGGGAGATGACATTCTCTGTTTGTCTGTTCACAGGTGCTCCAATGGGATCTTGCCTTGCTGGCACAGAGGCGTTTGTGAGAAAAGCCAGATGGTTTAGGAAAATCTTTGGTGGAGGTATGAGGCAGACTGGGATGCTAGCAGCATGCGCAGCTTATGCACTCTCGAATTACTTTGCCCGCTTGCCTGAGGTCCACAAGCTCACACGGTATCTTGAGCAGGGGCTCCTTGACATCGGTGTCGCCATCACCAGTCCCCCCGAGACTTGCATGGTCTGCCTTGTCGCTGATAGATATATTTTTCCTGATACTCTTTTCTCCCAGATATTTTATGATCCGTCACCAGTTGGCTTGACACACCAAGAAATCGCTCACAAAGCGAGTCAACTACCGGAACCTATAACCCTAGCAGGTTCTAGAGTCGTTTTGCACATTCATACGACGAAGGGCTCTGTGGATGATCTACTGTCGGTAATCCGGGTGCTTGCCGATCAGAAGGTGGCTTGAATGCGCTGTATTTTTGTCACCCTTATGGAAAGTCGCATTAGCGCAAACGAATCATGGCGGACTGATGGCTCACTAGTAAACCAGACTACCCCTCCCCTGCATACCGCTGCTTTTCGTATTCCCTCCATAGCGATTTCATAGTCGTCTTTTTGTCAGAGTTAGGCATGGACGCCATCAATGCGTCTCTCGAGCATTCGTTAAGCATGTCACAAAGAGAAAAGAGTCCTGGCTGGAGAGCCTTCCTGATTTCCAGCGGCACGACACAAAGCGGGTCGTTCATTATGTCAATGTACGCAGTGAGGACAAAGATAGCGTGCTTGGAAAATGGTTTTGCCAAAGATTCGACCTTTCGATGGTCAGCGGGGGCTCTGGCGATACTTTTGGTGGTAAGGGTCGAGAGGAGGCGACCCAAAGCAACGCCCTCGACAGAAGTTATCGGAGAAGCCGGGTTAAGCCATTGCGGCAGGGTATCCGTGACCAGCTTATGTTGTTTCGCCCCTAGCTGAGGGCGGGGATGCCGCATGGATGCCATAAGCTGACGAAGTATCGTCGCTAAATGAGGGAGGGTTGACACAACCAAGTCCTGACGGAGACGAATCATTGAGCTGACGACCCCGACGACATGGTGAAAAATTGCATGGGACGTTTCAGCGTCGTGTTGCGGGTATCCGCAGAGAACTTTGCCCAACAGCAACCAGATATTCCCTAAATCGACTAATCGCAAGGCTGCAGGCTGATGGAATATTGGTTTCGTTGAACGAGTCACAGAGATTGTAATCTGTACTCACCCGGTCAGAACAGAGCTTCGTTATAAAATGTAAAACCTCGAGGCGAAGGTCTGGAGGACCACGTGTGAAAGAATCAGACTCAGCGAATACATTGAAGCTTCGGGTTGCCGTCCTTTGGACAATCTTCATCGTGCCTAGCATATGATGCTTGCATTATTAGATTTACGTCTGAGTCTGAATAGTTCGACCCACCCTCTGGTGTTCCGTGGGAAAGCAGAGTCAGGAGTCGCACCAAAGGCGCCAAGTCAGCCTCCAGGCCATGTGGGCCAGACAGCGACTCCAGGACAAATTCAAAGGTGTGAGATATCTCTAGAATTGTGAATTGCTTTGCAGCGCCCGATACCAATACATCGAGTTTATTCCTTTCTGAAGAAAGCATCTCAGTATAGCTCGCATAAAGGCGGGCGTGCCTCACCGATGGCGTTGCACAGCCTACAAAGTGCAATGTACACGGCGATGATGGGATTCAAGTGGGAAATACGTTCCATCGCCTCGTATGTATGAAATTCTTCGAGCAGTAATTGGAAGACTGTGGCAGTCAAAGTCACCGACGTCCCCCCGACACGGGAACCAGACGTGGAATGATGGTCTTGGATCAATATGGATACCAGATTCCGTCCGAATCTATGTTTGACTGGTCCTAAAGCAGGATCAATAGTGCAAGCCAAACAGTGCAGTAGCAACTTACCCAGTTGGAGCCACCTTCCCAACATCAGGATGTGACACCATGTATCCAATAAGTGTCCATCGGAATTGGCCGCCGAACCCTTAGCAATGAGAATCGAAAGCTGCGAGGTCAATATAGGATAAAAATGGTCATATACCACGCGCATCGATGCAAGGAAATCATCCGGAAACCTCCACGAGTTTCGTCAGTGTTGCGTGTACAATGCGTAGAAGATCCTTACTCGTTTCGAGAACGGGACCTGGTTATCAGTGCAACGAAACGCAAGAATGCGGATAATTTGATGTTATGAGGGTGAACTATGCTTCCGGCGCATGAAGAGGCGTTATTCATCTGGATAAAAGAGGTGAAAATTCTAGCGACGGCTAGAATCTTTGTCTTGTCTTTCAACAATATTCTGCAGGTCGGTTGAGCTCGTCAAACGTGGATCTCGACGAAATTGGCGAACATACGCACGCAAAACAATCTTCAATCAGATCAAGAGTTGAAGACATATACTCTGGTGTTGTCCGAAAATCATCATTGTCATTCAAGAGGTGCTCCACGTATTCCAGGACGCCAATACGACGATTGGTGGCAGCATGGCTCATGGCTAGACTAGGCCTTGTGAGGTGATCGAATCCCAAACTTGGATCTGTAACGGTACGGCGAACGAAGATTCGCAGTGTTACCAGAGATTGTGAGGGGGTTGTGCCTTGATTTTCCGAAGGCACCAAGGAACTGATAAAAACGTCCGCAACAATTGCCCTTCGCACAAGATCCGTACGACAAATCTGGGTCAGGTATTCAAAAGGAATGAACAGTGCGACGCCGAATGCGGTGATCACGGTCTCCATTTGACGTGACGAAATTGATCCAGTAATGACGGTTTGGTGTTCTTGAAAATAGCTCATGGCATCGACATTGTCCATTACAGACGTAGCTTCACTCAAATATGATAAAACGGCTCCTTGCTTGCGTATTAGTGTGCGACCGACGACGTGAAGTTGCAGTAACGTACTCCTGAGATTCATTAGTTCCCAGAGCTGTGCAGAGCACAAAGCCTCCGTTAGACAAGGATTCTTCTGAACTTGTAGATATTGCCCGTTGCATATCAACAGTTCCACCAACTGTTTGAGATCATCATGAGAGGCTATATTGCTGGGAATGGTTAGCTCAATCGTGACGTATTCGAAAGAAATAATCACTCGAGAACAGGAAGCCACCGCTGAATCACCATATGCAGGAGGCTGGAAGCAGCCCTGCTCTTGTGTTGGTCATCTTGACCGAGTTGACTCCGAGAATAACCAGCCAGATTGTGTGAAAGATAAACCAACAAAGTTGCCAATAGCCGTCGAGTATGATCTTGAGATTGATTTTCGTAGTCACAGAGAAGACTCCTAAACTACAGCAGGCATTAGTTACGAAAATCGATTGAGATGACGCATACGATTTCAACACCAAGTTCGGGTATAATTCTGTGGTCTTCGCCGCAATCGAGTAATTTAGTAGCGTTCTTGTGATTGAATCGACGCGGAATAAGGCAACGAGAAGTGGTCAAGGTGTACCATAAGTTGAGCAGGGAAGAAGCGACAATCTGAGCTGTCCATTCGTTTTCTGAGCGGCGTTTTCGTATCCTCCTTAGCACCCGTCTAAGCGGATGATGTATCAGTGTCATCTGCATGCCATCGACGATTCGTTGAATATCTTGCTCCACCGCTTTACTCGTTGGCTTGAGAGGCAACACAACAATGGCTACCTTGACTATCAGAGAAAGCGAGAGGCCAGCTGATGCATGAGACTCATGCACTAGCTTGGCATCATTTTCAGTTTTGTCGGCCCTCCGGAGTCTATCATTTTTCGAATGAAAACTGGGTAATTTGGCCCAGGCATCCTGTAACGACTGCACGGCAATCTGGACTACTTCGAGAAGCTGACTGGGAGCAAGACCTGCGTGAAGCCATTTTCCCAGTGTATTGAGATGAGACGCATGCACCAGAGGACCCAACGACTCGGAATTGTAGACTGGCTTGGTCACTTCCAGCGACGCGGGTGGTAGGTCCAGCGCATTGAAGACCATCCGGATATAAGAAGGAAGTGTTTTTGTCTTGCTGTGATAGTCCACCAGCAAATTCAGGTATGATATAGCCGAGCAATGGGGTATTTCTGTCTGAAAAGAACGCCTCTTAAGATTCTAGTTCATGCATAGAACAGGGACAAGTTCGCACTGAAAGTAGTGTTGAGAGGATCTTGGGGACAATCGTTTGACCGAGGATGTCGAAATCGATCCGGTGCAGGATACACAAAGTCTCCAACGCAAGTTCAGCGTTGATGCATTCACCTGGACCAATAAATTCAGTCTGTCAGCATGACTTGGTACGACTTATTGGCGTACGCTTGTCTATTTCATTCAGCGTGTCAACAGCCAGATGACCAAGCTGCTTCAACGAACTCTCTGCGTCCCTCTGGAACACACTAAACAAATCCTCCTGTTCGACGAGACAGAGTAACGAGCGCCTCGCAGACCAAGCCTGCTTGACAAAGGTAAACTTGTCTATTAATGAGTTGCACATCACAAAAAAGGACATGCCATCGGCACGAAGGCGTTCAGTAGGTTCGACGTCCCGATGGCCACCTTGGGCATATAACGCAGAACGATACTGGCGTAGACAACGGATGTACGACGAGAATATGTGTGGAAGCGCGTCCAAGAAGAGTGAGGGCGACATGGATGCTATCTCTTCAAATTTGTCGAATATATGGTTGAAGAACGATGGATCGCGATGCCGCCGTAAATTGTCCAAGCAAAAGAGGGCTTCGATTCCAATAGCGTCTATATGGTCAAGTAGGTTCCGATGGTAGCCCCGACATTGTGATGCAGCGGCGGCACAAGTCATCCACGTCTGAAGAGTTGTTTCCAGAAACATAGATAGTAGCTGTTGACAAAATTAAGAGGACGATTAACCAATCCGTCAGCAAAAATGCCACATGCCTTCCTGGAGTTGGGAGAATTCGCTTGATATGATCTATAAGAAGAGGCAACAAGACAGCATATCCGTGCAAGACTTTCATCCTTAGCAGACAAGTGCAGCAACTTCAAGATGGCACAGAAACATTCAATCAACGACTCGGGGCTGAACTTTGGAGTGCTCAAAGGCCAGATGATGGTGAGACAGCGGCAGACGACCGAGGTTATTTCTTGCCAACGATATTCGAGAATAGAAAGTATATCGAGGAATGAAACGACGATAGGGGCAATGGGAATGCGAGAAAGCAAACAAATGAGCCACTTCTTGACGTTTCGCGTTGTTCTATCGTCGGTCTGAGTAATGATATCGTTCAGCAGTGCCCAATAGCGAACGTCGAGCAAAGGATTGGATTCCCTGACATGTAATGTACAGCGACCGGAAAACGATTCAGGGATGGCACTCACGGCTCTGTCGACTTATCCTTGAGAAGCCTGGTTAGGATCCACTCCGCGATGACCGTTCCCTTGCAGGGCACATACATTGCCGGTTTGTTCCAGACCAGTTGGGCTATTTCGATCTTGGACGGAAGTGTTGGAGATGGTGGATCAGACTGAGCTTTTAAAGCTCGAATAAAATCCTGGGATGACTGCATATCTCGTCGACGAGGTTGAAGCGAAACCCTAACCCGAAAGTTCGATCTGATCACCTAGTCAGCTTTTCTCGCTCGACAACGATGACGACGACGTTCGTTGATGTAACGGATCGAAAGGAGCACGAGGTATGTAAATCCATGCAGCGAGAAGAGTACGAGGTGCTGGAGGTGAGTGGGATTGAGAATATTCATGTGGCTACCCTGACCTCGACTTCAACTCGGAGCAGTCTATATATCCTGATTTTATTGCTGGCAGTTTCTCTGAAGGATCGCTGAAGTTCGAAATCCCCGTGGAACTCGGAAATTCCAGGCTGGTGATGGTGATCGATGACGGCTCAATTACTGGCTCCTCAGAACAGAGAATCCAAGCACCGCCTATTAATCTGACCACGATGCCGCCCTTGCTTCTACACGTGTTCTTGCCAGCAGAGTACCCACTCTACCAACCCCCTCGCATTCTCTCACTACGGGCTACTCATTCATGGCTGCCCCACATCAGCATTGTTCAATCACAACTTGTCGATGCATGGAAGGCAGGGAGCACAATACTCTATGACTGGATAGAATACCTGCGCACTGGGGAGTTTTTTAATGCTGTCGGCTTACTACAACCACCAAATGACGAGCTCATTCAGTACGTGTCTTTCGCTAAATATCTTCGACGTATTGATGCTGGAATAAAAGGATACCTCACCC
The DNA here is from genome assembly GCA_900068975.1 of Hygrocybe conica. NCBI lineage: Eukaryota > Fungi > Basidiomycota > Agaricomycetes > Agaricales > Hygrophoraceae > Hygrocybe > Hygrocybe conica. The sequence continues at coordinate 189,545 of CEMM01321851.1, read as the reverse complement.
AGCTCCCCACCTGTTGATACCCACCTTAACACGATATGACAGCTGCACGCAATCTGACAAATTTTCTCATGCCACCTTTTCCTGCTCGATTTGCTTCTCTGGATACAAAGGGGCGCGATGTCTACAATTGATCTGCACACATGTCTTTTGCCGGAGCTGCTTGGAGGATTTTTGGAAGTTGTGCATCGCGGAAGGGGATATCGGGAGAGTGGGATGTCCAGATCCCGAATGCGTTAAAGCGAACAGAGAAGCTGAGGAGGGGGAGGTTGCGCGAGTTGTCACCGAGGAAGAATTGCAACGGTGGCGGTGGCTGAGGGAGAAAAGATTGCTTGAGAAGGGTATGTGCTCTTGGACTGGGTTTCGTGGGTTTCGTCTAATCAGGGTATGCAGATCCCACGATGATGCATTGTCCAATGACATTTTGCCAGGCGACAGTTGCCAAGTCGAAGGAGGAGAATAGCGAGTACGAGAGATTACGAACATGTGGATCTTGCGGCTATTCATTTTGCTGCCTCTGCCGACGAACATGGTATGTTTAGACTCTAGACCAAATGCTATAAGGGGCTGATTGACTTGTTCAGGCATGGCGCACACACCCCTTGCCCGATTGACTCGGTTGAGAAACTGGTAGCTGACTACGTGGCGCTTCCGGGTGACTCACCGCTACGCGATGCGATGGAAAGACAGTACGGCAAAGGGGTGATCGCCAAGCTGGTGGCCAAATACGAGGAAGACCGAAAAAATTTGGCATGGATCAATGCGTCGACGATGGCCTGCCCTGGGTGTCAAGTGAATGTAGAGAAATCTCGCGGGTGCAACCATGTGAGGAATACATTATAATTTTTTTGCGAGAAAGGTCCTGATATATAATTGATGGCAGATGACCTGCTCAAAATGCCAACACCACTTCTGTTATCGGTGTGGAATCGAGCTCCCTGCGAGTGACCCCTACGAACACTTCTCGACTCGAGGGCTTAGATGCTATTCCAAGTTATTTGATTATGAGCCATGAAATGAAACCAGTCATGAGTCCCTCCGAGTGAGACCCGCTTGGTCATCTGTGTCTGAAACCGAGACCGGTCTCGCGCTCGTTCGCCCATTCGCCTTTCTCTTATATATCTTTTTTCGTTTCTGCAAAGTCTCGTCGCATTCTCGTCCAACAATCATCTCGGCTGACACCCTCAGAGACGACCAGACATTGCCGATACCAACTTTCCCAATACCCTCCTATCCACATACCCTCCCACGAACATGGACGTCTACACAACCTCTTTCACTTATCCACGCCGGCCGCGACATATCCCTCCTCCTACAAAATCTTTTGACTTCCCCCCAAAGGATCTACGCAACTCCTCTCTCGATCCCTATCCGAAATCCCAGAACTTCCTCCAGAGCAACAACAACGTTGCCGATCCTGCGAATTCCTTCGACCCCGAGGCCATTCAAAAGACCGTATTGGTGGCAATGACCCTGACGGGCTCCCATATCACCTTTCTCATGACGGACCATGGCAGGAGCTGCAATTTTCACATCAGTGGCGCATACCAACAAGTCATGAGTGCCAGAGGCATCATACAAAAGGAATGCCCCGTACAGGTATATTTTTCTCTCACCTCTGAACGCCAGCCCCTTCTCAGACTCTCTCCCAGATGCGTGCTACGATCAAGGTCGCCCGTTCCGAAATTCTTGATGCTCCCCTCTCGAAACCGACGCTCAAGGCAGAAGTGCGACGCAGACTGGATGACGTCGCAGGTCAGACATCTGCCAGCATCGCCGTTATCAATAGCCCATTCCCGCTCTCAAGCCACACTCCCCCGGACGGCATCAACAACACCAGCGGGTGGGTCGGCCTTGAGACGGAGCGCATCTGTGAGCTGCTTATAACTGGCACCGGCGACTCCGTGGAACTTGCACGAGTTCGTCTTTTGGTGATGCTTGACGAATTGGTGCGTTCGTCTCACAAATACACAAATTGAACCATGTCTCACCGTGATACAGAGTGGTCTGCATGCAGAGACTTGCGACATCGATCACAAGTTACATGCGATCATCGCCGGTCGTAAACGCACTGTTTTACAGACCATCCAGGAGGAGACAGCGACAAACATTTACCTCCCGTCACCACTACAAGGGCTCGTGGGGCCCGATGCCTCGAATCTCGCTGTCAACTCTATGAAGGGAACTCCTCTCCACGAGAAGAATATGATTTGGATTACGGGCGAATTCCTCGGCGTCCAGAGAGCCAGAGATATGTTGTTCCAAATCTCTGCCGCTAAGGTACCGCTGGAGCTGTTTCTTTATCATTATTGGCCCATTTCATTCACATTGTGATTTGTCGCCGTAGAGTAAGGCGATAATGTCGCGAGACACTGCAATCCTGCCTCGCAAGCTGGATTGGATGGTGACTGATCGTTCTGACGACCTCAAGTCTATCATGAGCGACAACGCGACGTTCATTCAATTTCCGCCGATCGGGAGCTCCACCAGTCTAATTACCGTCTACGGCGATAGTAGAGTCAACGTTGGGCGAACCATCCGATCCATTATGCAATTGGTCCGTTTCCACTCTTTCAGACCTTTGTTCTGCGACTAAGTTCCGTTGGATATCTAGGCCTGCCAGTACTACGTGGCATCCTTCTGGTTGCTTCCTGTCCAGTTCAATGTCTTAATGCCAGCGACTGCGTTGAATGCTTCGCAAGTTGCCAACATATTGAAACAAATTGCCATCAACACAGGTGCCGAAGTAGTTTTCAAGGGCATGTGCTTCGAGATGCACGGACTTGAGCATGAAGTCCGTTCCGCCGTCAATACAGTCTCCGAGCTGGACATCGTTAAGGTTGCTGCCACACTTTGATTCTGAATGATACACTTCTGATCTCTTGACAGGCTTTTCACCACGAAATTCGATTCCAGATAGAACTGTCGAATGAACACCGGGAATTCATCAGCGGCAAAAAGAACGGCAAAATCAACAAAATTATGCAAACCACGAATGCCAAGATCAAATTCGAAACCTTCAATGACCACAACTTCCTCATCGATATCTCTGGCTCGGATGTGTCGGTGTTGCAAGGCCTAACTCTGCTTCAGGAAGAGCTGCCAGCCGAAATCTCTTTCCACGTTCCTGAATCCTACCACAAGCGTATCATTGGGGTTGGTGGGCGAAGTATTCAGCGGATCATGAAGAAGCACGGTGTTTATGTCAAGTTTTCCAATGCGGAGGAATTCGCCACCTTGGGTGGATATAACGATAACGAAGATAATGTCATCGCCAGGACACCCGCAAAGAACGCAATCAATCTAGAGAATCTTAAACAGTCGGTCATGGAGTTGGTCAATCCAAAGGTAAATCGACTTCGTGATATCGGCGTCCTGACTGACCTGCGTCTGGCAGGATAAGGACTATGTTAACGAAACCGTCTCAATTCCTCGCCGATATCATCGCACCCTCCTCGGTGAAAAGGCAATATTCATTCATGATATCGAATCAAAAACCAATTCAAAAGTTCGCTTCCCTGATAAAGAAACGGCATCGGACGTTGTCACAATCTTCGGACCAGAGAGTCAGGTCCAAATCGCTGCTGCCATGTTGCTTGTACGTGGATACTTATCTATATCGTCTTGATGGTCTCGGTGCTCAATCGCATCCAGGAGCACGTACCATTCGAAGCTGATATGGCCGTCCCCTACAGTTCAGACCTGCCACGGCTTTGTAGTTCTTCCGAGTTCACCGCATTTGCCGAGCGCGTCAAGCGCGAGTTCCAGGTTTCTATCGTCCCCAACATCAGGTCGCTTTCCAGTGGCGGTCTCTCAGGTTCCGACACGCCCCCTGAATATTCCTTCAAGTTCCGATGCCAACGCAGCAATAGTGACTTTTTGATAACGGCGCGGGAAATGCTCGAACAATTCTTAATTAATCACAACGTTCACGTCTATCCTTCTGCCACATCTCATACACACAAGCGGGGTGACTCTTTTGCTGAGGCATTCCCTCATTTCGATAGCAAAGTCCTATCTACAGCAAAAACGCGTATGTTCCAAATTCCGGATCATCGCATTGGTGAGACTCATTTCCCAATCCAAGATTCCATGGATATGGGCCGCCCCGATGCTGCTGGGGAAAGGAGGCTCCGGCTTGCGAACTCTTCACCTGACGTAAAAGCTCTGTTCAATGCCCCTGCTTATATCTATGACTTCGAGGAGCATGACGATTCGCCTGCAAGTTACGTCCCTGGCCCATCCTTGGAATACTGGGCGCCATTGGCACCCATCGTGCGTACAATTTTCAATGATATCCTGCGCCCAATGACACGTCTATTCAGGGCTCCGGGATACCTCATCGTACGAAACATGCTGATGATGCCGCGAAGCGAGGGTCAGATTCGCTTCTTGAAGCAAAACTGAAGGAACATATCTCAAAACCGCGCTCTCTGCAAAACCGTGCTCAGTCACTCGATTTGACGATGTCACTCTCTCGCATAGCAGAGTCTACTTCACGACTGATGCCTCCCGAGTCTCCCACGACCTCCACCGGAGACACCGGCGACAATTCTAGTCCCAATTCTGCGACTGCCCCGTCTTTCCCAAGTGTATATGCGCCTCCCAAGTCAGCGCTCATTGGAACTTCTGCTCAGCGGTCTGCCCGTGTACTCGATGCGGCCACGGTCGAAGAAGTATCCAGAGTAATAGCCAATTTAGGTCTCTGACACAGCCGGCCATCTAGACCCATCTTCATGGACTTTCATTTCGATTTCCGATCTCAGCATCAGGGTGACATTTCGCCATACAGTCACTCCGTTTGTGTTCTTTCCGATTACACCTGGAGTGATTTTCCTACTTCCACATCTCATTCGTCACATCTCGTCATGCCCCATGTATAGTACAAATTTCTGCATTAATGGGGTCATAAGTCATCTGCTCCGTAAAGTTGTAACTCAATCCACAACCCAGGGTACCTCAAACAACACGAAATCGAAGAACTCTTGCTCCAGGATTGCTTGATATTCCCCTATGAATTCATCACCAGCCCCCACTCCTTTCGATTTGGTCCCCTTCGAACGGGGACTGAGATATGAAAACTGAATCTGGAGTGTGGAGAATATTTTCTTCGCCAACTTGGGGTCAGGCTAAGGACAAGGATGGAGATCGGTCGCCAACTGAAATCAGTGACATCCACTTACCTTGATTGCAATCCCCGTAAAGTTTGCTGGCAATCCGTATCGCAATACGCTCTCAACGAATAGACAGATAGTCTTGAGGTGAACAAGGAGCTGGAAAGCTTCCGAGAAGTTGGTCCGCGATAAGTGAAGTAGTTCCGTCTGATGCGGTCCCGTGGTTTGATATGCTCATCGATAACGAATGTGGACATACCCAGAGCTCCCTCTCCGTCACGTTGGCGAGGGTGAGTTCTTCCTGCTGTTTGCTTATTGCTTCCTCCGAATACACAAAGTCTCGCACGATAAACCTGCAAGGCTACAAATATTAACCGTTCCAGTGAGGCAGGGTACAAGATCCTGACTTATTCTCTCGGCATTTCTGAACAAAGTCATCGTGGACTCTGCGGAAGACGACGACACCGAAGAGCGAATACTCGTTGTCAGATGCGATTAACCTATTCCGCGCATGTTAACAACTCGGTGTGATGGTTGGGTCATCCACGCACGTCGAAGACCGTGGTACCACCATTGGCGTTAGTCGTTCGTACTTTGAATTCCATTCCTTGGCTTGAGTGCTTTCGGGGTGATCATTAGCGGGCAATTCGTGGTTGGGTGAAATGCATACTTTGCCACCGCCACCAGTAGTGTTTCCAGATACTCGGAATCCTGAATGAAATGGTCATTGGATACGATATCTGTCAATGACTTGACCGAAAGATTTCCGCTATTCAGAGTGATGAAGTGGGAATCAATCCGCTGTGACGCATGACACACATCTTCTTGCGCTGCATTTGGAGCAGGGACCCTTTTACAAGGTTATAGTTGTTGAGTTTTGCTTTCATGGCGTTATCAATGGACGTCATCTCCTACACATCCGTCAGGAGCAGAGGTTGTTCTTGGTCAAGGGAAACCACCTTGTTCAAGGTATCGACAAGCTCTCGCAGGCTCCTCTGCACGCCATATCGACCCTCATTCCATCTCCACCCGGAAAGTATGTATTCATCGACACTCCTTTCGTTAACAAGGATGTGCTGCCTCAGTTTTGCCGAGTCATTATTGAGCAGATTCCTCAGAGTGTCCACAGTCTTGGCGACGGTGGCGGTAAAGAACGCCTCCTGCTTTGGCAAATCCTCCGATAATGAAATAAGGAGATCGAGAGTACCTGTCTGCAGACGATAGTGTAACCTCTGGCTGGAATGATCGAGAAAGCTCATACTTTGAATGAAGGGATGGCGAACTGGGCGACGGAGCGGGGAAAGAAGGACTTTGACTGGCTGGAGAACTTTCTTGATAGCTCCTGTACAACTCCCTCGGAATCACCGTCCTGAGGAACGGAAATCAACCAGGTGCTTTGATCTGAAGGCATAACTGAAGGATAAGTCACGTGATAAATTGTTATCTAATCTACC